>JASTWQ010001096.1:0-35501 GCA_035220615.1 Leptothorax acervorum
CCGACTGGTATATAAGCTCGAACCGGCCGGCGACAGCTAGAGACATTACAGGGTCTCTCAGGTCTCTGGCGGCAGCTAGAGTTCCTCTAGTAAGAGTTTGGACACCGCGGTCGCCATTGATAGCCAAGACGTTAGTTAAAGTGAGAAAAAACTATGCTTTGTCTAACAGGCTGCGCACAGTGAAAGGAATAGGGAACAGGAGTAGGAATTCATATTAGCATCCTTTTTCAATGCACGTGTATTGAAAAAGGATGCGGCTACGAATTCCTATTCCTGTTCCCTATTCCTTTCATTGCGCGCAGCCCATTACTCCAACTATAATAAACAACTAAACTTAATTTGTATTAGAAAATATAATTTTGTGAAAAAGACAATAGATCTCAAGCTTAAATGTTTGATAAAATTGGTATTGATTGATTAAAGAAAAGATGTGTTCAATAAAAAAAATTATATATGTTGCTATATCTAGAATGAGATTATTTGATTCAGTTATTAAGTTCTTCTTGGTAACCAACGTCGTTAGAAACGTTAAAAATTATTTATATCAAGAAATATTTAAATAAATAAGAAAAATACGTATATGGACACGTAAAATCAAAATTCACACTGAGAAGCTTTCTGGAGGAGTGTGTAGGAGCAGCGAGAAGAGGTGACCTCGTGTTTCTTTTTCAAGAAAAAGCGGTGTTTGAGCCGGAGTTGTTTTTGTGGATTTGGGTAAACTTTCCGGCTGTATTTATTGAGGTTAGGGTAATCTTCGGATTATTATCGACATCATGGCAGAGCAATCTTACTCGATGGGTATCGATTCCGGATTGGTGCACAGCTCTGCTCCACAGAGTGCGGCAGCGTTCGAGATTCTCCCTGCGGGCGGCCATATTGGGGAGCCCTCTCAATCAGCTGAAGCTCCGTTTGCCCATGTTGTGACTGAGTCTCAGCAGTCGACAGAAACGAGGAAACGTGGCCGACCATTGAAGGCAGAGTCTTTTCGGAGACAGCGCTCTAGCTCTCTGTCTATTCACGACTTGTTAACGCGTAAGCGTAAGGGGGAAGAAGAGGATGACTTATATCATATGGCATTGAGCAATTCATTTGATGTATCTAACCCATTTAAAAAGAATAACTCACAGGAACAGCCAGAATCAGTGCAGGGGACCCTCGTGTCTGCTGTTAATACATCGGAGTGTAATACAAGCCAGGATATTCTTTCCGCAATTCATTCTATGCAGAGGGAGAACAAACTATTTGCTATCCAACAAGCAAAATTATTTAGAGAGGAAGCTATTAAGAGAGATATAGAATGGGAAAACTTTGTGCAAGGATTTGAAGATAGGTTAAAAATTATTGAGGATAAAATATCCTCTTTCACTGTGCAGGACACTACTCAGAATCTGGAGAGAAGAGTGTCTAGATTAGAAAGCAGCAGTTCTACCGCCGCGCCTTCCACTCGGATGGTCACTTTGGACAATAGGGTTGAAAATCTGGAGCGTTTATTAAGGAGAAATAATATTGTTATTACCGGCCTTAAGCCAGATAATCAAGCTTTGTTTACGTGTGTTTCCGATTTTCTGAATACGAAGTTCAATGTGGAAAACTGTATTAAAGATGTTTTTTGGCTGAATAAAAATCGTTCAAAGCTTCTCATTAAATTGAAGGACGCAACTGCCAAAAACGCTATTATGAGCACGCGGAACCTTCTAGCGGGTAGTACGATCTACATTGATCATGACGTTTCGAGAGAAGATAGAAAAATAAGTTATAACATCAGAAAAGCAGCTAGGGAATATAGAGAAAACGGAAAATCTGTGAGCATTGGAACTGGAAAAATTACTGTGGATGGAGAAGTTTTTGTTTGGGATAGACATACTGGTAGCTTGAAGCCAAGGTCTAATAGGAACGCAAGGATGGATACGAATATATGTGGAGATACAGGGAAACCGCAAGTAACTTCCCACGTGCACCATAGATCACACATAACTGAATTAAATACTCAGTTAGTGCCCCTAGAGACGGACACTGTCTCAAAAAACTGCTAAACCTAATCTTCTGGAATTCGCAGGGCTTAACTAAATTTCTTAATAACTTTTTGCCTGAAACACTTGGAGACGTTATTTGCATTACGGAAACGTGGCGCACTTCTCACTTATCTGTTCTCCCGAGACAACTAGATGATTTTCTACCGATTTGGAGCGACGCTACTAAGGATAAATCTCGTGGTAGAGCTAGCGGTGGTTTGCTGTCACTGGTCAGACGGAATTTGGAACCTAGGATTCTGGATGTGTCGCACTGGTGGTCGTTCTTTAGGATCAGAGTTGAGAGTGGCTGCGCGGTTGTGGGATCGGTATATTTTAAGCCGGATTTGATCTTTACAGTTGCCCTGGACTTACTACAGTCGGTCTTGGATGAGTTACTTGTAACCTATGGCACCGATGCCTTTATTATTGGTGGTGATTTTAACGCGAGGATTGCTCCAAATGATATTGTATGCGATGAAATTTTTGAAAACACATATCTTTATCCTGTTAGAGCTTCGCTGGATGGGTCGAAGAATGCTAGAGGCACATTGTTGCAGGACTTTATGCAATCGAACGGGTTCGTACTTATTAACGGTAGAGCGGTACAGGACCATCCTGCGCAGTACACCTACGCGAGTTCAAAAGGTTGTAGTGTGGTGGATCTGGTGTGGTGCAATAGGACCGCCTGGTTTCCCGTGCGTTCGTGATATGCGCGTTAGTGATGATAATTTCCTTTCTGACCACTTTCCGGTTTTTTTGACTGTTTTTTGCGAGCAAAAGCACAAAGAGTCTGTTAGCCCTGTAGATGAACGTACTTTAGGTAAAAGATTAGTTTGGTCCCACACAGAAAAAGATGCTTTTAATTTCAAATTGTTATGGTCTGAAAAGGTGTCATGTGATTTTAGAGATTGCAGAAACCTAGTAAATGCGTTTATGGAGGCGGCGAATGACTGTGGTATGTTAAGAAACATTTCTCATTCATATAAGGGTGGAGTGCGCAAGCCTTGGAAGGACGAGGAGTGTCGCCATGCCGAAAAGGGGTTGAGACTGCTTCTGAAGGAAGCAAAAAGATCAAACTTCGCGCCTGATCAAAATATTAAATATCACGCTTGCAAAAAGCAATTCAACTCGCTAATTTGCAAAAAAAAGCATGATTATGAGTGGTCTATAATTAAAACTTTCTCTAGAGTTAGAAATTAGAATCAATTTTGGAAAGCAATTAAACAGTTTGGCCGCAGAACTTCTCAATCGCAGTCGACTGCCCTCTCTATCGAGACTTGGGAGCTCTTTTATAAACACATATACTTGCAAAGAGTGCAAGTTAACAGCTCCTTTTTTGGCATTTTCGACCCTTTTTTGGATCGGGATTTTGAAATGAGTGAGATGTTTAGAGTAATTGGAAGATCTAAATCCTGTAAGGCCCCTAGCCTTGACTTGCTTCCGAATGAATGTTTTAAAGAATGCCCGACAAATTGGAAATTATATATGCTTACCTTTTTTAACAAAATACTTGCTAAGGAAGATATGCCGACTTCTTGGTCGGAGGTAGGTTTGCACATGTTGCATAAAAAGGGTAGCAAGCAAGATCCAAACAATTATAGAGGCATAGCGCTGGTAAATTGTATTACTAAGATTTTTACGCAAATGTTGTGTAATCGTTTGGAGGTCTGGATTAAGGATAGGGATATTCTGCCGGAAGAGCAGTCGGGTTTTCGTAGGGGTAGAGGTTGCGAGGACAACATCTTTGCTCTGCAATCTGCTATCCATCTGCAACTACGACTAAGTAATAGAAAAGTTTACTGTCTCTTTATTGACTTTAAGAGAGCCTTTGATAACGTTGATCACTCTCTTTTGTGGCAAAAATTGTACTCTCTTGGAGTCAGTGCTAAGGTTATTAGGCTATTAAGGAGATTATATCAATCGGCAGTGCTCCGCGTGAAGGTTTTTAATAAACTCTCCAAATGTATAGATATAACAAAGGGTGTGCTGCAAGGAGAAACCCTTAGCCCCTTGCTTTTTATAATTTTTTTATATGATATAGTCTCTTTTTTTCGTGATAATGGTGTTAGGGGGGTAGACATAGATGCCTATATAGATCTCCTTATGTTGTTATATGCGGATGATTTGGTCATCCTCGCTTACTCGAAAGCGGACCTTCGTACTAAACCAAGATTATTGGAAAAATACTGCTCTATTAATGGTTTGATAGTCAATAAAGATAAATCAAAAATTGTTATTTTCAGGGCAAAGGGTAGATTGCCAGAGTACTCGAGTGACTTTCGTTATAAAAATGAGGTTTTGGAAATTGTTAAATCATATACTTATTTAGGTGTACCATTTTCGTCCTCAGCCGTGGGCCGTTTTCCCAGTCAGCACGCAGTTGATAAAACGAAACTGGCGACAGGAGCGACTCTGGCTACGCTTGCCAGTCTCAGGGCAGACTCATGGGAGGGAATTAATAAACTCTTTAACTCTATGATCTCTCCTGTGACATTATATACAGCTCATATATGGGGCCTGCGCTATTTGGACTTGCTGGATACGGCTCAATGTAACTTTTACAAGAGGCTCCTGCAGCTACCACAGTGCACAGCAAATGCTGCTCTGAGGCTGGAGCTGGGCTTAGTTAGAGTCGCTTTCAGGGTTCTTAAACAAGGGATAGGCTGGGTGATTAGAATCCTAAGGATGGGGGACGAAAGATTGCCGAAGATATGTCTGCGAAGGTTGTTGGTTCTGTCTACAACAACTGATGCTTTAGAGTTTAACTGGATAAGTCAATTAAGGTCTATACTGGAGGAAATAAATCTGGAGGGGCATCTCTTGAGTATGTCGGCGGACCACTGGATCAATACAAAAGAGCAAATTCTAACAGACTATCAGCGGTTCTTAAAACTGAAGGATTTGAACCAGTATCGGTCCTCTAAAAGTCGGGGGGTCCCTATAGTTCGCTCCCTGCAAGACTCGTTACATGACTTTTACCCGCCGCGCTGCCCTTTTCACTTAGTGAGATGCAGAGCGTAACTGCGGCTTGGAAATGACCATTTATACAAAATCACAATAAACAAGATTTCGTATTGCTTGCAACCAAAAGAACTATGTTTGCTATGTGATCTGCAGAAAAATGAAACTTTATCTCACTTTCTGATCCGTTGTCCGGTGTACAAGCATATCAGGGATGTCCACCTTGCTCAACTAATATGTACTAATATATCAGATGATGATGCGGTTGTTAAACTGTTATCTTCTACCGAACTTTTGTCTGCGAGGATCATTTTTGGCTTCGTCTCTGAAGCTTTCAAATTGAGAGCTAGCTTTTTAAATGAGTAGTTTTCGGGGTTGTAGGTTGACTGGGTTTATATAATTGATATTAATAATCTCAGATATGTTTTCCGCGTACTGTTGTTTGTAGTCTTAAGTTCTGTTATGATTATTGTAAGGCAAAGTATTTTGCTTCATCCCTTTGCATATGTGTATACATAAAATGCAAATAAAGTTCTATTCTATTCTAAATCAAAATTCACAATTATTTGTTTATAATTATTATTATGATTAAATTACAATTGTTATATTTGAGGGGGGTGAGTGGAGCGTGCGAAGCACATATAGTTTACCTCGTAATTACAAATTTTCCCAAAAACACGATTTTTTAGTACGAAAAAATTGTTTAGTATAATTAACTCCATCGTTTCCTCTCTGCTGCAACTGATATATTCCTAAAGGATCCTTTACAAATGGTTAATTTTCTCAAAAATTAGTAATATATTTTTTAGCAAGTACTAATTGTTCAAGAAAAAAAATATACTTTTTAAAAACTAATAATTTTTCAAAAAATTAAAAATATTTTTTTTGAAATTAGTAATTTTTTTTTGACTCGTCAATCTATTTTAATATAATTGCCAATTTTTTGGATTATGAGCAATATATTTCTGATTATTTATTAATTTCTCAGACAGAGTATTATATTTCCAATCAATTAATAATTATTTTAAATTTAGAGCTTAGTATTTTATTCATTACCAATTTTTTGTTAATTAAAATTAAAAACATTCAAATTTTTTATTTTTTATTAATTGAAAATAAATGCCGATATCATTTCTAAAAACAGAATTTTTTCCGATCACTGCTCTCGCCATACAAGTCCATTTTCTCGCGAGCTACATCCCGTACCCGCGTGCACAAAGCGTCTGCAAAGCGAATTTTTCAAATCCTCGAGGTTTGATATTCGAAAAATTAGCGATTGCCGATTTCCAATCGATAATCCATCGATTTCCAATCGTGTACGTTTAATTCGACTTTGCTCTTCCAATGACTCAATAAACTTGTCGCATCGCTGCTCCCACACAATATATTCTTCCACCGAATTTACTCGTGTGGATTGCTCCCGCACATTTTGCTCCAATTGCTCCAAACGTTCCATATTGTAATGGCCTTTTTCCACTAAGAAACACTTTTAAAAATATTTTAGTCTGTTTCTGTATCCATGTTATAGAACTTAAAAAACAGTTTATATCACTTTGTGCAAATAGGACACAGATTACGTGGTATTAATGTGGTTTGTGACTTTCAGTCCTCGACTACTGAGTGTATCCTCAGAATCCTCATTTTAAATCTTACTAATGACGCGTCATTTGGTTTTTGATCGCATGCAAAAATGCGAGTATCGCAATTTTGCACGTGTTTGATGAAATCATCGAGGTTATTGTTCTTGAAAAATGATATTGCGCCATTGAATTGTGTGGATTTATTCTGTATGATCGCAGCAGCCGTACATCAGCGCTAATGCAAGATTTGCAATTTTGCACGTGTTCGATGAAATCATCGAGGTTATTGCCCTTGAAAAATGATATCGTGCCATTAACTTTATGCATGTAATCTTAAAAAAATTAAAATTGTATCTAAAGTGGACTTTGTCACCATGCATATCCGCAGCAGCTGCACATCGGGGCTATCAAAAAATGCATGATTTGCAATTTTGCACGTGTTCGATGACATTGTCCTTGAAAACGATATCGTGTCATTGACTTTTGCGGTGGCGCTAATGCACGATTTGTAGTTTTGTGTGTATAAATTATCTGGGACAGCCACGCGGAAGATATACATGATGTGACATCACGCGGGCTGCAGCGCGCGGGGGACCCCCCTCACCGCGGACCCCCTACCCGCGGCATCCGTTCTCATCCTCGCGGACCCCACGCGGTTCCAATCTCCTCGCGGGCCGCTGCGCCGACCGAAAACGTGGTTCCCCTCTCCCCGCGGACGCCTCGCCCAGTGACGCACTTCCCCCTCCCTTGCCCCGCAGACCCCTCGCCCATCGGGCATGGAGTACCCCGCGCCGAGGAACCCCCTGCCTCTCTACCCCCCTCGCTCACATTTGGCCTAGAACCGGCCTTTTATACCTACTATTGTGGCTTCAATTTTTCCGAGGGTATGCGCTTTATGTCCTGTCACGCCTGTAATTGTTATCTTATCCTCTTCTATTAATGTTTCACCTTTTAAATGTTTTACTTTGATTATTGATATTTGCGCTCCTGTATCGAACAGTAAGCTCGCTTTTTCTCATTTTGCCTCTTTCATTGGCACAATGACTAATTGTAAGTCCAGTCCTGCATGCTTTCGCGGCTTGGTTGCCATGTGTGAAATCTGATGTTCGATAGCAGGTTGACACTGCTTCGTCTCTTCCTCATCGCTACTCGGCGGGGAATTATTACTTTTCTTTTTAAACGTGTTCGCGCCGTTATTGTTACTTTTACTTTGTCCTCGAAATCTACCCTGTTTTTCGTGATTTGTTTGTTCCCTTTTCGGCCTTCCATTTAGTAACCAACATTCCTCGCGTATGTGACTGGTTCTCTTGCAATAGTTGCAATATTTTTGTACTGTATTTACGCAGGATGTCATCAGGTTTTGGCAGGGAAAAACGGTTAGCGTAACGGCTAGTACGGCATTCGCGTTCGTGATGTCCGTACTTACCGCATTTGTGGCACTGAATTATTGATCTATTATCGCGCGTAGGGTCCGCGGGGGAGAGGGGTACCGCGTTAGGGCCGCGGGGAGAGGTGTACCGCGTTAGGGGTAGGGCCCCGCCGCCGCCGCCGCCGCCGCCGCCGCCGCCCGCGCCGCCGCCCGCCCGCGCCGCCCGCGCCGCCGCCGCCGCCCGCGTTCGCGTTCGCGCTCGCTCTTACCTTAATTTGGGGGATGCCCGTGTCCGCGCCCGACGGGGTGACGATCGAGCTGCAATCGTTGCAGCATTAGTCGGATCCCCTCAGCGCGACCTTGGCCGCGGCCTTGACCTTCACCAGCATTACCGCCACCACCGCGGCCTCGACCGTGTCCACCACCACCACCACCACCACCACCACCACCACCACCACCACCACCACCACCACCACCACCGCCACCACCACCGCCACCATGATCACGGCCACGACCACGACCAACTGCCTGCGGGACCCCTATAACGAGCAAGCGGGCAATTTCTGCAAGTAAGAGACGATGGCCGAAATGGCCCCAACCACGTCCAGCGACTCGAAACGGGGGCCGCAGGCCTGCCGCAACCAACCGTGTGACGAGTTCGTCATGGTCGGGGTCGTTGGCCGCGTCCTGGGCGTCGCACTAACATACGTTCGTAATGTTCTAGCTCCCGAACGTACGTTAGCGCTCGGATATGAACGTCGATGCCCCGTGGTGGTAATAAGTCCACTTGTGGTTGTGGCTCTTCTATGAATTGCTCGGCCGCCTCTGGCGGCACCCCGAAGAACGGGACGATCTCTGGGTCCGACCCCGTGCCCATACGAGGTGGAGCCATAACGTTTTTTTTTTCACACCTGCGAAAAGTGATTATTAAGAATAATAGCTTAGGTTTGTCAGCGAGACTCGGGCACTTATCGGCAGAGAAACTGCCATTATAAAGCTGAATCTCTATGGCATTAATACACTGTCGATAAGTGCCCGAGTCTCACTGGCAAACCTAAGCTATCATATTCGTAATAGATCATTTTCGCACCTTGTAATAATCTACTGCTATCACACCCCTCGGCTTAGGCACCGGCCGCGACAACTCTCCCGATAATAATATTCGGCGCCGGGTACTCCAGCGGGTACTACGTAATTACGAGTCCTATCAAGTACCTGTTCCTAATCGTATCGCAACACGATCAAGAAACTATACTTTATAGGAGAGGTAATTACGTACATGACACCCGCGGCTCAGACCCTCGACACACACTATCACACTCACAAAACAGAAACTTGCACATTGCTTTCTCATAGTTTTTAAGTGAGCCAGTAGAAACTTGCACATTGCTTTCTCATAGTTTTTAAGTGAGCCAGTAGAAACTTGCACATTGCTTTCTCATAATTTTTAAGTGAGCAAGTAGAAACTTGCGCATTACTTAATCAACATTTTATTTCGCTTATAAAGCTTCCTCTATGAGGAAGCTTGTTTTTTATTTGATGTACAATTATTAGTAAATATTCTTTAATTTGGCTTCCTCATAGAGGAAGCTTTATAAGCGAAATAAAATGTTGATTAAGTAATGCGCAAGTTTCTACTTGCTCACTTAAAAATTATGAGAAAGCAATGTGCAAGTTTCTACTGGCTCACTTAAAAACTATGAGAAAGCAATGTGCAAGTTTCTACTGGCTCACTTAAAAACTATGAGAAAGCAATGTGCAAGTTTCTACTGGCTCACTTAAAAACTATGAGAAAACAATGTGCAAGTTTCTACTTGCTCACTTAAAAACTATGAGGAAGCAATGTGCAAGTTTCTACTTGCACACTTAAAAACTATGAGGAAGCAATGTGCAAGTTTCTACTTGCACACTTTAAAGCTATGAGGAAGCAATGTGCAAGTTTCTACTTGCACACTTTTTGTATTACCTATCGTCGCATATCGAAGCATCACGTTTAGCGCATGCTTTTTTGCGATGGAACGTATGTATAATACATACGTATCAATGCGACGCGTGTAACCTTGCAGATAGACAGCCGCTTCTGCTCTGGGAGAAAAAAAGACAGTTAAGCAACCCATTTTGAGGCCCACGACTAGTAATCAAATAATTGGGATTGCTCGTAACACTAATTTTACATAACCTCGTATTTGGACTAGAAATACGTCATCAAAATGATGATGTCAGAGGAATAATATCAGTTAAAAAACCTAAAAATTGACTTAAGCAAGTGGGAGTGTTGGTTATGAGAAGACATCTCGAGTCTTCCAAACATAGTTTTATCATCGAATTGCTGTTGCAGTAATTGTACATCTCATGCAGTTAGACAACGACTATTACGGATATTTTAACGAAAAAAAAATTTTTTATTTGTAAATAGTTCTTATTTTTTCTATTTTTTAATTAATCTGTATTCATGGTTTCGCATATATTCTATTTTATTATTTACAATTACGCATTGTTTTACAATTTTTGTAAACGCACGCATTGACGGGATTCGAACCTAAGAACCTAAGATTTCGGAATGGTAGCCTAGTACGCTAACGCTGAGCTAACAATCTATTTTACAGTAACTACCTATTCTAAAACTTACATTTCTGAGCTCGCGCGATAGAACGTATACTGGGATTACTTAACAACCACAATTCAGTTTCACTCTCCAAATTTCTAAATTTTACATCCACAAATTTAAGTTATACAAATAATGTTAATTTTAATTTGGTTAACCAAGTTATATAGATTATGAATATGAGTTAAGGTAATCGCATTTGTAAGATGATTAACTAAACTTTCTCCACCGACAACTGACATTTGCAAAAACGTAATTAAGATTTAGAATGACGTTCCGTCCTCATCTGTGACGTCACAGTTCTCTCTTAAGCGAGATTTCTAGTTAACCCCGCGTAACTAAAAATCGCAATTAGCTATTCTATCTATGTCAAAGATGTTTAAGATTTATACTAGTCAATTCTTTCAATTAGTTCTGTCGATATTCAGTTACGCAAAGATAATTTTTACTTAAGGGGCACTAACCAAAATGCTAAGTTGCTTAACTACAAAAATAACGGTCAAAATTTCTCCCAGAGTGCGTTACAGCCTCCAGCGCGTATTTCCCGCACGCGTAACGCGTTATAAAATTACAGGGAAATTGCCATACTACCGAAAAGTTTTCCGATAAAACCATCACGTTCACGAAAATCCCCTCCGCTTTCGTCTTCGACTTTCGGTAAATTCTTTTCTGACGCGAGGCAGGTACTTCCATCGTGTCTGTTGAGCGCTAACTTTTTTATTGTTTTTTTTTTCGTAAAAGCAAACTTGGGGTATGTCTCCGAATATTGCTTATGTTTGCATACCAATCGATACTTACTACTTAGAAGATGCAAATGACGAGGGAGAATTGATTTTAATGTTTTTAAGCGATATGGATATAATTTTAATTCTGCGGATAAAGCTAGAAAGAAACGAAAGGTAAAAGTTTACAATAACTTACACAGCTCGGATTACTTTGACCTTGACATATGTTGTCAAGGTCACCCTACTGAGTGACCTTCAGAAGGTTTTAGTCGGCGGTCGTTGTTTATTAAAAAGTTATAAACCAAAAAAGTTTGACAAATATAGCAGTTATTTTGAGTATTGAAAGGCATAAACGATCTTGACCTTGACATATGTTGCTTTTACGAATATTTTAACTGTAAGTTTCTCTCTCTTAGGAATTAGATTATAAACAATCTATAGAACTAAACTAAACTAAACTAGAAACTACAAACGCTTAACGCTATATACAACTTTAAAACAGATATCATGTAGTTGTTAGCAAAACATTGAACTTTTTATTTATTATTCGTGTAATTCGCTTATTATTCACCCCTTTTTTAGAAATAAATAATTCATAAATTTTGAATTTTTTCCATATTATATATCAATCGCTTTTTCTATGCTAATGTATATGTTAAACATGTATGATTGAGTAAATACCATTTATAAAATACACAAAACTGATGCACAATTATCGCCATAGATGGAAGATGGCAAAATGTATTTTTCACGGACATGCTAACCGATCGATTGATTACGATCCATTCCATGTTCTACGACGAGGTGATCCATGCGACGAAAAATCAAAGCCCGATTGCAGTATTCGATGATGTCGGAATTATTTTGAGACTGATAAGAGACTGATAAGATTTGTAGTAGAGAAAAAGAGAGAGAGAGAGAGAGAGAGAGAGAGAGAGAGAGAGAGAGAGAGAGAGAGAGAGAGAGAGAGAGAGAGAGAGAGAGAGAGAGAGAGAGAGATTCTTGCATCAGGTGCCAAAATTTTTCTAATTTCTTGGGGATAACTATCATGGGGTTCGATTTTTTGTTTTACCGATTTTCTCTGTCTGTTTGCAAATTGCTCATTCATTAATGGACCGATTTTCTTGCACCAGGTGCCAAAATTTTTCTAATTTCTCAGGGATGACTATCATGGGATTCGATTTTTTGTTTACCGATTTTTTTGAAAGCGGTGCCAAAATTTTGCTAAATTAAAATAATTTTGGTACCGGTTTCAAGAAAATAGTGTATAAAGAACAGACATACATACAAACATACAGACATTCTATTTTATATAGATAGATAGAAAATTCGTTAAGATTTAAATGTTGCTCTAATTTCCATTAATTTTGAGATATCGATCTATTTATAATTTTATTAGATTTTTTTTATAAAAAAATACTTTCTAAAAGAAATTAAATTCATTGTCACAATCCCCGAAAAATTAGAAAAATTTTGGCACCGGTTTCGAGAAAATCGGTATTAGGTAATTATATAGATAAAGAAAGCTTTCTTTTAAAAGAAATTAAACCCATAATCGCAATCCCCGTAAAATTAGCAAAATTTTGGCACCACTTTCAAGAAAATCTGTAAAACAAAAAATTGAACCCCATGATAATCATCTCCAAGAAATTAGAAAAATTTTGACACCTGGTTCAAGAAAATCGGTCCATTAATGAATGAATAGTTTGCGGACAGACAGACAGACAGAGATTAAAGGATTATTAAATTCCTTGAAAAATTAGAAAAATATCATAACCGCCTTCCAAAAAAATCGGTAACGAAAAACTATATACTTTATGGCACTCCCCGGAAAATTCTACCCCCGTTTCATATACAATTCTTTGAGATTCGGTCAATTATTTCCGGAATAATTGGAAAAATATCGTAACCCGCTTCCAAGAAGATCGGTAACGAAAAACTATATACTTTATGGCACTCCCCGGAAAATTCTACCCCCGTTTCATATACAATTCTCTGAGATTCGGTCAATTAATTCCTGAAAAATTGGAAGAATATCGTAATCGCCTTCCAAAAAGATCGGTAACGAAAAACTATATACTTTATAGCACTCCCCAGGAAATTCTACCCCTATTTCATGTACACTTCTTTAAAATTTGGTCCATTAATGAATGAGTAGTTCGCGGTCAGACAGACATACAGACATACAGACAGACGTCAGGTACTTATATGTATAAGAGAAAATTCGTTAAGATTTAAATGTTGCTCTAATTTCCATTAATTTTGAGATATTGGGCTATTTCTAATTTTATTAGATTTTTTCAGTCTTTTCTACCCCTATTTCATATATAATTCTTTAAAATTTGATTGACATTTCAAATTTCGGAGAATTCATACATATATAGAAGCTTTATGAAGCTGAGTCTAATCAACCAAATCTTAAAGAATTATATATGAAATAGGGGTAGAAAAGACTGAAGAATATAATATAATTAGAAAAAATTGCCAATAATTAATACCAAATTGTCAAAAAACATCAATTTGTAAAAAATCTCAATTATTGAGACTTGAGATGTAGCCCTTAAAGGTTAAAATTTTAAAATATTCGCAATTTTTCTAATTCTATTATATTCTTCAGTCTTTTCTACCCCTATTTCATATATAATTGGTTAAGATTTTGTTGATCAGTTCTGCAGTTATAGAAATTTCTGTAAATTTGGCACATACAGACATACATACACACATACCGACATTTTTTAAAATGGCGATTTTTCGACGTTTTAAAACATTCTGAACACATTGGCGTCAAAAACTATAAAACAATTTTTTCTTTGGTCTTTTCTACCCCTATTTCATATATTTTTCTTTAATATTTGGTTGATTAGACCTAGCTTTATATGCGATCAAAGGTCCATATACGAAGTTTATGAAAACAAAGCTTCCTCTATGAGGAAGCAAAAAACTGACAAAAAAAACTGACAAAAAAACTGACAAAAACTGTCACCGCGAACGACTTGCGCTATACAACCGGCGAGCGATAGTTGCAGACTGAGGCCTGAGGCGTAACTGCGGCAAGAAACCCGCTAGAACGCTCGCTCGCTCTGTAAACACGAGACACCATAACCGAATGGCGCCGTGATTCTTTCTACGAAGAGTCAAATATCGTAGTTTAGGACGGGCATGTCAGGTCATCTTTCACGCTCGTAAACAAATCGCGTCTCGCACTACAGAAGCGAGCGCCGATGTTCAGGCGAACGTTGCGTATATCGCTCGAGTGGAAAATAAAGTCGTACGTTGTGACCTGAAGAAAGACTTTATTTTTCTTTTACATATATATATATTCATGCGAAGTGGATGGGAAAGGAGATATAAAAATAAAACGTATTGTACATATATGTATAATTTATTTATTTATTTATTTTTATAAGTTGTATAAAAAGATTCCACTTCTTTCTCGTGTTTCGACCACCAGTTAAATATTTTAAATACGTTTTGCAACGCGCAATTCTTCGTATGTTTTCCGCATCGCACAGTATTAGCGGCATCCATATTGTTCAAAGAGTCGATGTCTTCGTAATCAGCATCCAGATTCTCGATGATCATTTTCTTTCTCGCAAAATCTTTGAGCAGATCCACCAGCCATTCGCGTTTCTGGATTCCCTTGACGTACACGAGAGTCGGCGGCGTTTCGTCGTCATCATCATCATCCTCTTCCATACCAAGCACGGCCGATGTAATTAGACGTTTCACCATGCTGTACGGCACGTTTCCGTCGTTCCATCGTAATCCATGATGATTTTTGATCAACCAGGTAGCGCATGATTTGTCGGAATTCATGAGGAGATTCCACGGCATGGGCATTCAAAGATGTAATGCGCCAGAACGGTCCCCTTTCGCAGCACCGCCACCTCCTTCACGACAAATTTCATTCCGACGAGGAAACCTTGCAGGTCCACGAACGTTGGTACGGACATAAGATTTCTCTTCGATGCGTTACTCGAGAAGAATGACACGCAAATATGCAGACGTCTCGCGACACTTTTGATTTTATACCCGGCTCCCCCCTCTTTTTTATTGTATCGGAAAAAAATTTCTTCGACGTTGCCGCGAACGCTCAGACAATTTTGCGCACCACGTTGGTCAACGGGTTGTACTGAATAACGCGATCGTGTATGATGAGACAGTACGCTGAGGTATTCGGCGGTACATTCTCCATACAATCGAATTCTATTCTGACATCAACGGTGGCATTTTTGACGGATTCGTTTTGTCGAGAGCAATCGATGACCACTATTGGAGCGTAATGTAGAAAATTCGGGACATCGAGACACGGCTGGACGTGCTCGCGTCCGTAATACGCTCTACTGAAACGTGCATACATATCGTACAGAATCGCCCATCTGTTTTTACTAAAATCCAAATTCATATCATCGTACGGATAGAATTCAGAGTTTAAATAAAGTTTCACGTCGGTCAATTTGCAATGATCGAACGTTGTTATTTCTCTGGTCATAACATTCTTCCGGCCCGTCTGCAGAGCAAAAATGACGTATCGCGGTTTTTCGAGCTGAGTCGCGGTCTTGATAGCCCACGAGTGCTTGGTCGTGTTTTGCAACAGGGGATACTCGTACAGATCCCACGAACGGAAACTCATATTCAGATATCGTCCGTTTTCCAAGGCGCGCAGCATCGACAGTTTGTTGATCTCGTTCAGCAACACGTGAGGCATTCGCCATTGTATCTTGAGTACGTTGATAGCAGGATTCAACGTCGGATTTCCCACTAGGAAATTCTTATCATTGCGCGATTGTATCAAGATCAATTTGTGACGCGCGTTGATCACCACGTGTTTGTAATCCTCGCAAAATCCCAGTAGCATGCTGAGCGGTACGTGAAAAGTAAAGTTTCTTCGCGTAGAAGTGATGTCAGCGTTATTGAGCATATCCCAGCCAGCGTTTTTCAGAATCGTACTCGCGCCCAAAGACAGCGACGCGTAATTCTTGAGCGTTGTTGTTATTCCTACGTTTCTGTTACGATCAATCTCCACACCGTCGAGTTCGTATCGAATCTCATCGAACAAGAATGCGACTGCATTATTCGCCAATACCACGTTATCGGGTTCACCGTCTACTCTGTTCACCGTCAATATTCCTTCGACGTAGAGAAAACTTTCGCACGGCAACGTATACAGATCCTGCTGTTGTATGGGTATTCGTATCTCATCGCTATACTCGAACGTTGTGTTGGCGTACGCGTTGTACGTGTGAGTCTCGATCTTGACGATGCGATCGTCAAAGACCGGCTCGCTTCCAATGTTAAGAATATCGGTCATGATTCCTCAGATATTTCGCACCGCGAATCCCAAAGATTGTAAGAATTTAACGTTCGACGCTGTGAGTTTCTTTCTCGTATTTTTAGCGTAGCCTAACGCTGGTGATGACAATGATCGAACGATATCGTTGACCGCTACCGTAGTGTAAATAGTGTTATCTCTCGTGTGCTCCGAGTCGTTCAACACGAGCATCTCATATATGTCGCGCACACTCACGCGCGTTATCGCTGTCGCCGTCGTACGTGCAATCTGACGGTGATCTCTTCGCCTCGAAAATCGAGCAATCGTCCGTCCTGATCCACGATGCTTACCGTTAGATCCGTAATGCTCCGCGCGATGATCGGCAGGTAAATGATCTGCGCCGGTGTTTCCGATATCTTATATCCTGGCGGCACGCTCGGAGAAAATTCGTGTATCGTGTGAACGGGTTTGCCGTTGCTGTACGCATCCGCGGTCACGTTACACTCTACGCGGATAATGTTTATATTGATGATATTAATCGGTAAGTCCGATCGGTGCCATTTTCCAGGCTGCAATATACGCTTCGACGAGAATCCCAGCAGTGATCCAATATTGTTTGGTTTGCTAAAGTTTACTCTGAAAGCGCAATTGATCTCACTTTTCGTCGTGTTGTAATTAGCACGGAGCACTATCGGATATTTTACAGCCTCATCATCCTCGTACTCCGCGTTGTCATCATCGCCCTCGTCGCCATTCGCGCGAGCGGTCTCCCCTCGCGCGATATCCGCGACCGATGTACGATTGCTGATGGAAGGAGCTACGCGTTTCCGTGAAACAGCGCGTTTCAAAAACTCGTGTATCGCTCCTATCTCGTACGATCCTTCGGGTATCGTAATTTCCGTGTCATCCTCGTCGAAGTAAAATTTATTATTCGAAGAATTCACGTTTGGTATCGTGTGATAAGTCTCAAAAACCGTTAGACCGAGCTCGTAGTCACCGTCGCTCAAATCTACGGCGGGAAAGTAGGGTACCGCGAGGATGCTGCTCTTCCCGGTCAGCGTGAATGTCATAGACATGTCGGGAAAACCGTTCGACTAACACTGAGTCTCTACGGCGCACCGTCAGTCCTTAAATTTACGCCGATCGTCGTCTATTGTCAGGAGAAATCGCAGGCACGCTTGTCCGCAGATGTTCTAATCATATGTTTGAACGAGCGTGCGATTGTACTCTATCTTCATCACGCTCGGTCCGAAATATCGCACCAACTCTTTCGGCGGTCGAAGATTACCGAAACTGTCAAAATACATCGCGCGGTTTCCCCTCTTTGCGTACGCTACCCAGTGAGTACCGGAGCCCGCTGTATCATCCAAATTTACAATACCGCTCTCGTTTCGGCGTATACCACCGATTGGTAACGAGTCACGCATAAAAACACCCCTGAAGAACGGTACGCGCATGTGTTTCGCCAGTCGATTCAATTGTACGTTAGTCGTAATACCCGTGGGCATTTTTAACGTCTCTTTGACGTTTTTTTTTTATTTTCTCTCCTCTTCTTCGACGCAACTCCCCGTCCGCGTTTGTACAGAGCGAGATAAAGTCCGCGGCCTTCCATGGCGCGATTGTGACGTTGCATCTCTTCCAGCTGACGTCGCGCGGTTTTGCGAGCGTTCACGGCCGTTGCGACGCCAACCGCCCCGCCGGCCAGGGAACCGAGAACTCCCAGCAACGGTAGAAGCGGCAATACACCGCCTCGTTTCGCCGCCGGAAGTATCCGTTTTTTCGACGCTCTCCTCTTCTTCTTTTTCACGGTTCGCAAACCCATTCCTAGCTTCGTCTTTGCTTTCATAGCAGCCCAGACGGCTGTAGCGGCACCTCTCTCTCCGAGAGCCGAATCTCTCGCGATGACACGTCCTAGCGCCTTGTCGGCGAGTACCTTGTCCGCCGCGTGTCTCCCGGTGAGATCTTTGTTACGCGAATACGCTATGTCGTGCTCGCGACACGCCGCGTCCAATGGATTTACACCCGGATCGCCTCTGGCTAATCGCTCCTTCAGCCGAGTGCCCGGACCGCAAAACTGATAGCCGGGAATGTGCAATTCGATCGGAAGTGAGCTTATCGCGCGGTTGAAGAGACCTTTGCCTATTTTTGTCGCTGGCATTCGCCGCAATTTTTTATCAACGGTGCCGGACCGTCGATGTGCGTTCGATGATGCGGTAAATTATAATGTTCTAAGCATCGACGATATTGCTGAACCTCCGAATCCGCCTTTATATGTTCCGGAAGCCTGTCCCACACGTGGTGGACGTAATCGCCACACAATTGCAACAGAACAGCTTTTGGTACAAATTGTAGCTGCTCGGCGCTGAAATCGCGAATATCGGAAGGTCTTGATAACAGAATGAACATTTTTCCGCTACTGAGCGATGCGCGGTTTCGCGCACCTATAAATAGGCGCTCGATCCAGCCCTCCGGTCAGCAATGCGAAAAATGAGATTCGTGCGACAACCGCAGGCGATTCGCGTGACGAACTGCGACGATAGATCACGGTTGATGGTGGGCAACGCGGAGAAGCGCAGGCACGGTACGATGCTACCGGCCACTATACGCGCCATCATTTGCGGTCCCTCGAATTGCGGTAAAACCAACGTTCTGATAAGCTTGTTGGAAAGCCCGCACGGTGTACGTTTCGAGAACGTGTACGTTTACTCAAAGTCGCTTCAGCAACCGAAATATCGATATCTGGAGAATTTATTGACGTCGATCGACGAAATCGGCTACTTTACGTTCTCCAACAACAGTGACGTCATTCCACCGAGCGATGCGTGTTCAAACTCGATATTCGTTTTCGATGACGTGGCATGCGACAAGCAAGACACCGTGAGAGAGTATTTTTCAATGGGTAGGCACTCGAACGTCGACTGTTTTTATCTCTGTCAGACGTACGCGAAAATACCTAAACATCTGATACGCGACAACGCGAACCTGCTGATCCTGTTCAAACAGGATGGTACCAATCTGAAACACGTGTACAACGATCACGTGAACACCGACATGTCGTACGATGAATTCAGCGCGCTGTGCAGCGAATGTTGGCGGCGCAAGTACGGATTCGTAGTGATAGACAAGGACAGCTCGCTCAACAATGGTCGATACAGAAAAAGATTTAACATGTTCGCGATACCGCAAAAGCGGTCAGTTGTCGTCGGTACCTCGTCGAGGTAAAACGTCGGAGAGAGCATCACGTATTTCCGCGATGGCTGCGATCGACAAGAGTATGGATATCCGCGAGCGCGAGAAGGTTGCGAAGAAGATTGCGAAAACGAGCGAGTCGATTCGCAAGAAACTTCGCGCTATGAAGACCGGTAGGATCAAAAAGGACATTGAGTTGGACACGCATTTTAAGCCTCTCATCGAGCCGTTGCAAAAGATCGCCGACAAATCGACCGCGGTGAAGAAAGAGGAGCCGGCGAGCAACGCTGAGATCAAAACGTTTTCCGAGAATGCGACGCCGAGAAAGAGCAAATGGTCGGATCACCCGCCGGCACCGCGTAAATCTAGCCAATCGAAACGATCGAAAGCTTTACTGGATGTACCACCGATAACCTCTACACCGATAACCTCATCTCCACCGATATCATCTCCGCCATACGTAACGGCGAGAAAAATGCAGCCTACAATAAAGTTCGAATTACCCGAAAACATGCCTGTTTTTGACCTCACGGACGACTCAGAGCTCGCGACGTCTATTCGAAAGGAGTTGGAAACGTCGGAGGGTTTAGAAGCGTTGCACGATACCTTGGGTCCATTGGGCCAAGAGTACATCGGTGCTCTTATGAGTGTCAAGCCAAGGAGCGATATAGATACCGTGTACGGTGTTTATCTCGGCAACGATGGAATGATGCTCGGGAATAAACGTTTCAAGGTGGACAGCATGGATAACATATATATCGGCGACGTACATTACATTGGCACACCCGGTATTTACGAGTTGATCTTTAAAAACAAGCCTGATAAAAATATTTACACGGAGGAGGATATGCAAAAGTACAAGAATATTTTATTTGAGACGAGCACTCATAGAGCCAATCACGATCCTCTCGGGCGAGTAAAGTCCAACAGTGGATACAAGTACATGAATATAATCCAGAAGTTGATACCGCCCGCATCCATGAAGAAACGATCCGGAAAAGGATTAATCGCGCCTCGCGCGATGACGCTGACCGACAATAAGATCGATTACGTGCACTGGGACGATCCCAACGAGCTGGTGGATCGTCTACGATTGCTCGACGCTTCGCACCACGCTGGCAACAATGCCCACGACAACGAGATCCTGTCGATCATCGAGGAACTTCGCGAAGCCGGTCTTATTATAAATTGAGCCGCGCGGCGGCGAGCCGCTCAATCAGCGTCGAAATGCCGATAAACAAATTTGGTATATTCGAGCAGAGCAGAGACGCGTCGAACGCCGTATCGTACCATCAGTGGAGTGGATTAATGAGAAATTTCGTGCGCGATAACGCTCTGTGTCGCACTGCTACGGACTTTGACGCAAATTCGCGCAAGATTCGTCGCGTGGCGCAACCGGAGGCTGACGGTGACGCGGTTAATAAACTGTACGTGGAACAGAGCGTTAAGAGTTTGAGAGACAAAGCGGAATTCGAGAAGTATCGTAAAGCGCGATTGGAGACTGAATTTGAAAAGAATCTTAGACTTCTGAGAGATAGCGTTAAAATATTGAGAGATCAGTTGGAAGAAATCGAAACGAATCTGATCGCGCTCAAACGAGATACGCAAGCCGTGTTGGACGCGAACCGAGAGGCGCTCGAGGCACATATCTTTCGATTGACGAAACCTGAATAACGATGGACAGCGGCAAACGATCCGGGAAAGGTTACGAAAGGCTGCCCAATGACGACGACGACGAAGGGCGACGAGCGATTCAGAAACGGTCATCAAGCAGTTACAACGAACGGCTCAGAAGCGGTTACGAACGGTTCAGGAACGGCTGTGAACGGTTAATGAGCAGAAACAAACGACAAGCCGATGACAAAGAACCGCTATTGAGCGACAAGGAACGGAAATAAACGGTTATTGATTGGTTTAAAAAAAGTTTAAGATATAATTTCTTTGCGTGTATTATTACACACCGTTAAAAAACATGACATCGTCGAAATCCGATGGACGTAAAAATATCGAAAAACGACGACTCGTCGAGGAACTGCACGCACCGGCGAGAAGAAATTTTCCCCGAAGACGCGTCATCGTGCGTGAGTACGATGACCTGTGGCAGGCTGACATCGTCGAGATGCGTCCTTACTCGCGTTTCAATAGAGGCTACCACTACATACTTACCGTCATCGATGTGCTGAGCAAGTACGCGTGGGCTGTGCTACTCAAGAGTAAAGGCGGAAGCGAGACAGCTGACGTTATCGCTAAGATAATTCGAGACAGCAAGAGGTGCCCGAAAAACTTGCAAACCGATATAGGGAAGGAATTTTACAACGCCGACGTGCAACGTCTCATGAAAAAACACGGCATTAATCATTATTCCACATATTCGGTGATGAAGGCATCGGTCGTCGAGCGATTCAATCGCACGTTAAAGAATGACATGTGGAAGATGTTTACGCTCAATGGGACTTACAAGTGGGTCGACGCGTTGCCGCGACTCGTGTCGGATTACAACGCGCGCAAGCATCGAACGATCGGCGTGCGGCCCGTCGACGTTACTCCCGCGATCGCCGAAAGACTCTTGAACACGGTGTACAGCGAGATAAAGATCGCGGGTCCGGCAAAGTTCAAAGTAGGCGACCCGGTACGCGTCAGCAAGTACAAGACTGGTTTCGAGAAAGTTTACACGCCGAATTGGACAACCGAGGTTTTCAAAATTGTTAACGTACAGCGTACTAATCCCGTAACCTATCTACTCGAGGACTATCGAGGAAAATCTGTCACCGGAGGATTCTACGAGCATGAGCTGCATCGCGCGGCTTATCCAGACGTGTATCTCGTGGAGAAAGTACTTCGCAGGAGGGGTGACGAGGTTTATGTGAAATGGTTGGGATTCGATGGATCGCACAATTCATGGATACACAAGGACAACGTGATTTAATATATATATATATATATAATGACATTTATTTTTACTGTATAAAACATAAATAAAAAAAATGTAATACATATAAAATACATTTAAGGAAATAAATATGTAGAAAATAAAATTTGAAATACATATAAGAAATATGAAATATTAAATCAATATCTTTATTAATATCCCATCCAATATAAAATGTTGCATACATACATCCAATATCTTTATTAATATCATGTTCAATATAAAACGTTTTATTTCATACATTACATACATATATACTTACATTATGTTAGACGTTATACATTACGTTATACATTACGTTATACGTTATGTTATAAGTTATACATTACGTTATACGTTACGTTATACGTTATATTGCATACATGCATACATACATACATACATACATACATACATTACGTTACAAGGGTATTCGATAATGCCCCCACGGTAACGTATCGGTCGTATTCGATAAGATATATCGTTTGTCGTCGTACGGACTCAGAGCGATTTTCGTCTCGGACACTGTACGCACTTGGTGCAATTTCGATCTTATACAGGACTGCTGTCGCATCACTTCAATTTCATCACTCAAACACCGCGTGTAGTCGTCGAACGTTATCGTTCTCGCGACAACGTTACTCTTGACACCTTTTGCTCTCATAGTATCTTTTTTACCATCGACTCGCAAGGCGTACATTTTCGCCCTGAGTCCAACGAATTCAGTCATTATTGCGCCGTTATTTTCATCCTTCACCAAGCCCGGCACCTTCTTGTTCTCAAGCGGTACACCGTACGCGTTGTCGACCGGGTAATCGCTCGTATCAAACCTAGCGATATCACGTTTCACGTTCTCGTACACATCCTCGCACTCTATATGGTAGATCAAACTGTCCGTGTCCGTGTACATAATTTTACACTTGTCGCTATACAGAGGAGACATGTACTCGTGATGAAATTCATACAAACATATCTTAGATATGTCGAGGATGCGCATACCCACGTAGATAGGTTTGTTAAATTTCACCTCGAGTTTACGCATTTCTATGGCAACCAGATTTTCCGAAAAAATACTCCTGCTATGGAAATTTGGTTTAGCGATCATTACCTCCGCGCCGTATCTACCCCCCCAATGAGTCAATAATTTTACGTCTACATGATTACGCACATTCTCCATCGTTTTTCCGAATACCGCATTATTCATCAATTTATATAAATTCTTTTCGAAATCATTTGTCGCGCGCGTTCTAAACAGAGTGTTTAATTCGATGTAATCGCGGAGCCATGGAGATTGAGCAAATTGCAATACGCGATGTATTTTTGTAACTCGAAGGCCGTGGCGCGTGTATTGCTGAAGGTTACGATAGTGTATGACATAGCGCTTCTTATCGCACACAGTCGCAAGGAGCTTGGCCTGCCGCGCGCCTGGCGGCTTATCGCGCGTCGGACAGAACGGTAGGTCAGTGTGCGCGTCGTGTTTATTCTGAGGGTACTCCAGATCGACCTCGAGAATATAACCTGTGGGCGAATTCGTATCGATCGCGCTAATATCAAAATTCGAAACGTCTTCGACCCATCGAAAATCTGCGTACGGTAGAGGTTGGCACATTGCCCAACCGTACAAGTTGTTTACGTCGAAATACATTAGGTACGACGATGGTTTCGATGGATCGTACGACTGCATGTATTTGTTATTGGCTCGCGCGTATCTTCCCGAACATTGACTCAGACCGCCGCGAATACCACGTTCGATAAACATTACCATATCTATATCGGTGAGCAGTTCGAAATTTACGCGAGTATGCTTCAACATGGCGTCCCATGTGAAACCTGGCAATGTGTAGTAATAAGCGGGGTCTAGTCCGTAACTTTTGATGCAACTGTCACGAAAATTTTCGAAAACGTCGGCCAATAACAAGACATCCGTTTTTAAATACAGATCGCTGTATTCGCCCAAAGTTCGAACGGAGAACCGCTGCCAAACGTTCACGGCGTGCGCGTAATCACTCTCGGATACAGTGTCACCGACCAAGGAACTATAAAATTATTTGCGGGACGGTAAACGCGTATCCTGCAGCTTGTCCACGCAATCCACGTATTCGTAAGGAAAGACACCTTTTCGCGTCAGTAGTTCTAAATCGTGGACTGATAATTCGGAAAATTTTGAACGTACAATTTTTAATTTGTCCTTATCGAGGAAGGATGCCAATTTTTCGAGACTAGTCGTGAGAAATTTTAACGAATCGATGAACCGTAACTTTATATTGTTTCGCGAATCTGATTTGTCGGCGGTGTTTTTAACGTTTTTCGTGAACGAAATATATTTTTCTTTAGTTAACGGCAGTACGTCGATCGAGCCTTCGAACGCGGCAGCTATTTCGTTTATGATAAAATGTGCGTCGTAACCGGATAAATTGTGAAACACTACGGGAATGACATATGAGTCTTTATAATTGAGATTACAGTTTGAATGCGCGGGACCTCTATAGCGGTTGGTCAGATGGCAATGATCGCGTACTCGCTCCTCATCGTCGTTTAGTGTGAACGGTTTATCGCAAATGTGGCAGTGCGTCGCGCTGTGAAACGCATGCCACTGTTCTTTCGAGAGCGTTTCCATGGGGACATTGGCGGATAAAATACCCTTTACGCGATGCGCTAATTCCTCGAGTTCGTTGGCGAACCATGCGACGCAATCCTTATCGCGGCGAAACCGATACGTAGATAACGAGTCGTCGTACGAGCACTGCACGTAGTACCCGACGCTAAATACCTCGTGGCGTTGATATGCGTACGTGGACATTCTCTCATCCGCGTCCATCTCTTCCAGGGTGCATTCGAGATCGGCGTACACGACGAATGGGAGCCGCTCCTTTCTGTTGTAGTTGCAGAAGCTCAACCATTTGTCGTCTTCCCTCGGTAGTTGGATGGCGCAGTCGTTTATCTCACTGCAGTCTACCGTGTGCAATTGCAACTTGTCGCTCGAACTAAAATAATGTAGACATCTGCAAAAAAAATTTACAATTTTTACATATCTTTTATATAAAAAAATAAATTATCGTATACTTTGATTTTTTAAATGTATACTCACCGATCGCAAAAGTATTTCCTATGTTCATCTCTATTTATTTGTGAGCTCACAAGGCGGGACAGGTTCTTTATCCACGCAAAATGCCCCACGTTGTAGTCTCGCGAGTCTTGCACGTACAACAGATTGACGTGCTTTTCTCTCTTCCGGTCGGTGAGCCGTATCGGTAGAACGGTTAGCGTTTTATGTCCCTCGATGGTGTAGACATTTATCGATACGTCATTGAGTCGTTCAAATGTATTAATTCCTTTCAGAGACATAGGAAACTCAATGTCTTGTACATTTAACACGGTTGTATAATGCGGGTACAAGGATACCCGTTCCGTATGTCGCTCGACTGGATACAGCGCGGCGACCACCGACCACGCGAAACACGCATTGTCCGTGGACCGGACGTTAATCACCGCTTTCTTCCTCAATATCTCTTGCGGTAATTCCAGGTGACATCCCGCGCGCATAGGATCGTACCTGTTGATATTAATTGTAAGATCGAGGATACGCGATAGCGCCCACCCGCTATCTCGCTCCTGGAACTCCTCGAGTTTTTCCAGTGTGGGTTCGATAACGTGTCGCTCGTACCACTCACGCATATCGGATGTACGAAAGAGAGCATAGTTATTCGTGTTCATACTCTTATTGTCACGTTTATCGCCCGTCACAAACTCACCGTTGAACACGGTGTTCACTTTCACGCTGTTGTGTCTGTTTATAGCGTCTTGCACTTTCTCGAGCACTACACTAGCAGCGTCCACCATAAATTGTCGCGGTTCGATATAGTCTGTGTTAATCACCGCACCAGTCCGTATACGGTTTTCGAACGCGGCATCGATCTCTCGCCAAACGAGTCTTTCCGCGTTATTGCCACCGCCGCCACTACTGGTGCCCGCGACCACCAAATCACCACCGCTGTGTATAAAACGTCTGTCTAATTGAATTCTCGCACCCTCGAGTAGTCTGACATTCGACACCAATAAATGTCTATATCCAGGCCAGAGCCGTGGACGCTTGGCGCGACTATGCGCTTCGAAATGTTCAACGGTTTCCTCGCATCGCTGTGCCCACGTGAAATACTCGCTCAGGGTAGCGACTTGGCGCGACTGCTCCAACAGTTCGCGCGCAATTTTATTAAGGTTTTCCATGTTTTTGAGTTTTATAGTAATGTTTTTTACATCACGTCACAAATTTTTACGGAGCACTTGCACGTGACTCTCTCACACGATAAACAAAACCGTTGGCATCCTTGAACGTGATAGTGCATACTCATAAAATGATTAAGATTGAAGTGGGGGGCATCTTTGTAAGTAAGTCGCCAAAGAGCATCATCAATAGCATTGATATCGTCACAATCATCAATTGCGTTATCATCAACAGCGTTTTCAAGATAAATCGCTGGATAATTCCAATTGCATCTATATACCAAAGCCTCCAAGTTGTTTATCACCGCCAATTCGACGTACTTCCCAATACCTGTACGAATCTGAATGTACAGAGTCTCAAAGTCATACCCCTCGATCTTTTCAATAATTTCCATCGCGCAACGGTTATAGTATGCTTCATCGCGCACTTTAAAATAATATGGAATATAACGAACTGTCCATCTACTGCATCTTAACATTCTTAGGTCTTCTTCTTCCTCTTCTTCTCTTCCTCTATCATATGTTTCCACAAGTGTCTGTACGCTTTACGTCTCAGGTGATAAGGCCAGTCATATAGATGCTCAGTGTTGTTGATAACAACTCCTTGTCTGACTACGCGTTCACTGGTTCCGCGTATACCGAGTTCACGATCGCGAAGAAACTGCACTGGTGATATTCGTTGCACACACGTTTCTCCTCGCGGATCTTTATTGTCCTTCAAAGCATTGACGATATCTTGTCTACAAGGATGAGCATACTTGACAGAATCATTAAAGTATTCGTAAGAGCGGATTCTTTATATGGTACTCGCGTAAAGGCGCGCACTTTATGCCGTCTCTCTCACACTTCTACGGAGCACTTGCACGCGACTCGACCGCACCGTACACACAATCGTTCATACTCTTGAATGTGATAACGCATACACGTTAACTGATGAGGATTGAAGCGTGTAACATCTTTATAAGTCTCCAGCAAGATATCAAAATTATGACTCTCATCATAATCTTTATAAAACGTCTTTGTATGGCTAGGATCGTTCAAACACGCACAGGTTAAAGATCTCGAGGTGTCCGTCACCACCAATTTAATGCACCTCCCAATACCTGCATCAATGTCAATGTATAAACTCTCTGCATGTCCACACTTGATCTTGTTATAAATTTGTATTGTCCATTTATATATGTCCTTTGCACTGTAAAAGTCGTGATCATCTTCTATACACTCATTCCGCATTCGTGTATACACTTCGCGTCTCACGCGATAAGGCCACCAAAAAGGATACGTAATTGCGCAGCTATAGACTTGCGGTTTACGTATGCGTTCAGTAGTTTCACATATATCGAGTTCATGGTCGCTACACTGCACCGGCGATGCTCGTTGTACTTCCGGTTCTCTTTGCGGATCCAGCTCGAGCTGCCATAAAATATAAAATATATCGTAAAACTCAATCCCTTTGCGTTGAGAGCACTTCCTATAGTACTCGTTATGGCTACGTAAGTAACGTCTTCTCAACATGTTGCTCGAGTAAAGGCACGCACTTATTCATGTTAATGTCTTTTTCAACGTGTACAAATGGGGCACATATTGCATGGAAAGATTTGATATACTGGAAGTCTGCAATTAGAGCAAGACCGACCTTCTATCGCGTCGTACAGCTCAATCACATGTTTTCGCACAACATACATATATCCGTAATCTGTGTCCGCTATTCTTACCATGCACGATGCACATGCAACAAAACTGCCACCCGTGGTGTAGTAACAATATATCGCGCAAAACTTGGTGCGTCCATTTAGCGAGCAAATTTCTGAGTGCGACACTATTTTTTCAGTGGTTTCAACAAGATCATCTCCTGAAAGGTCACTGATGTAGTCACTGTCATCCGACAACGCGTGTTCTTCGTCAGATGATTCGTCTACTATTGCCTCGAATTCCATTAACTCTTCGTCTATAATTTCCAGTAATTCTTCGTCGGGCAACTCATTTACTTCTACTCGTAGGTCTCGTACTATCTCTATTTGCTGCACCTGCTCTTCATCGGACGATTCGGCTAAGTCTATTGTCTCTATTTCCATTTTTTTCGATTCTCATAAAAATCATTTTCTACACCAAACACTTTGCACACACACACACATAAAAACAAACCATCGAGTACCCACTTTACTTTTCTTCAAGCGAACTATACTGACGCGCAAACTTCAAAATCATATACTGTGGCTCTGACGCGCTTCATTCATCGTTATATATTTCATCTATCATTCTTTTTTCTCTCCTTCCAACTGGGGCATCACGTATCGTTCCTTCTTCTTCCATCTACTGCATAGTGTCATCAGATCTATTGTTCAGCATATAAGTTACAGAAAGGTAATATCCTTTAGACGTTGAGTTCTGCTTACGCGCTATTTTGTATACAAATTCCAGCAGCCGGACCTCGGCGCTCGCTTTGTAATACGCGACGACATAACCGAATGGCGTCGCAGAAAAGTAATATCCCTTAGACGTTGCGTTCTGCTTACGCACTATTTTGCCTACAACGTCTAGCAGCCTGATCTCGGCGCTCGCAAAATAATACGCAACGCTATAACCGAATGGTGCCGTGAAATATGCCTCGATAAACAATAAAGAGGACACCATAGGACACCGCGACGTTATAACCGAGCAACGTCGTGAAACATGTCCCGAAACGTTAACCGAAACCTTCGATAAACAAGTCTTCCTAGAAAAAATGATAAAACAATACACCGCGACGCCATAATCGAATGGCACCGTTAAACATGCCTCGAAACGTTTACCGAAACCCTCCGATAACTAGGTCTTCGTAGAAAAAATGATGATCATGACCGCGACACCGCGACGGTTAAATCATTCTCATCGAGACAAACATTTTTTATCACCGATATTTAATCGTGGATATTGTTTACATATTTAATCCGCCTGAACAATGCATTCGCTTCGCATTAAGCGACGTCATAATCGAATGATGCAGTGAAACATGTCCCAACACGTTCGCTCAAAACCTTGATAAACACCTTTTCTCAAAATACGTTCTAGAAGCATTAATCCCCCACCACGTCATAATTTTAAAAAAGGGGTAGGGTGTTGCCGCGTATACGCTCCGTTAATTTTATGCGAACGGTCAGTCTTGTACAAACGGTCGACTTGCCATAACCAAGAGTGAAAAAAATGTACTCCGCTGCGGGAAGCAACAGTGGTGGTGGTGCAAGCATGAATTATTACGTGCCGATTCCCGAAGCTGCTACTCCATCGAATGTGAACAAGTAAGTTTCGTTTCATTTATAAAGTCTCCTATTTTATAATTTTTCCTATTTTATAATTTTTCCAATTTTCTTATTTTAAGACTCATTTTGTTCTTCTTTCTACAGCACTTCGTTGGAGCGTCGTGCGGTGCGTCTATTCAACAGACGATACGCATTGACACCTACTGCTTACAAATATTTGGAAATTGGGGTCAGTCTGAAGCCTCCACACGAATCCTCCTTTGTCGAATTGATCCTTGGCGACAACCGAGGAAATAAAATCGCGATGTCTTCTTGGACGTGGAAGAAGATCATCGATAGACGCACGGATTTCGAGCGACTCGTGCGGTCAGCATCCGGCCATGCGCTGACTATTTCGGCTCTTCCATCAGACAACCTACTATTCAAAGTTGTACACATGCGTGACGATAAACTTATAAAATTGTCGTCGGGCAATACTTCGTTGTACATGAAACCTACAACTATTATGTTTTTCTTCGAACTCGAACAGTGCGTCGAGTTGGTATGCTTCCAGCTATATGAGTGTGCGAGAGAGGTAGATAAGAGCCTCAGAGAGTTGGGAAGTCTTCTATGAACAAATTGTATTACAAAAAAATGCGACGCCGTGCGTTTCTTGCACAGCCATAACTATCACGATATAACGTCAATTGTAGATTGTGAACTCATAGCGTATGCTATGGATGCAATTATGTATGCTACATCGAAAGAGAAATCTGTTGATGTAGTAGATCTACATGAATAAATGTATAACATATATGTACATTACAATGTTTTATTTTATACCTCCTTTCCCATCCACTTCGCATGAATATATATATATATGTAAAAGAAAAATAAAGTCTTTCTTCAGGTCACGACGTACGACTTTATTTTCCACTCGAGCGATATACGCAACGTTCGCCTGAACATCGGCGCTCGCTTCTGTAGTGCGAGACGCGATTTGTTTACGAGCGTGAAAGATGACCTGACATGCCCGTCCTAAACTACGATATTTGACTCTTCGTAGAAAGAATCACGGCGCCATTCGGTTATGGTGTCTCGTGTATACAGAGCGAGCGTTCTAGCGGGTTTCTTGCCGCAGTTACGCCTCAGTCTGCAACTGTCGCTCGCCGGTTGTATAGCGCAAGTCGTTCGCGTTTTTAAATTTTTTTAGTCATCAGTTTTTGTTTTTGTGTGTGTGTGCGTGCGTGTGTGTGTGTGTGTGTGTGTGTGTGTGTGTGTATGTGTGTGGTGCTATAGCGACATGGTGGTGGTGGACGCGGCTGGGGTGAACTAGGCTGTCGACGATTACTCCGGGAAATTCTACGATTGCTTGAGCGTCACCCCGTCGGGCGCGGACACGGGCATCCCCCAAATTAAGGTAAGAGCGAGCGCGAACGCGAACGCGAACGCGAACGCGAACGCGGGCGGCGGCGGCGGCGCGGGCGGGCGGGCGGCGCGGGCGGCGGCGGCGGCGGGCCCTACCCCTAACGCGGTACACCTCTCCCCGCGGCCCTAACGCGGTACCCCTCTCCCCCGCGGACCCTACGCGACACCCCTCTCCCCCGCGGACCCTACGCGGCCCTAACGCGACACCCCTCCCCGCGGACCCTACGCGACCCTTACGCGACACCCCTCCCCGCGTGACGTCATTCCCTTAGCCCCTCGAATACCCCCCCGCCCCTCACCCCCCCTCATTGCCCCATGGGTCAGTCCGGGGTAGTCTACCTACTTACATGTTGTTTGTTTTAATAAATTTACTTCTCTTTTACTCTTCACAAAGGTTTTATTTATTATTACGCGAGACTGCCCGTCACAAGTATCAGATCAAAACTGCCCTCTCGATGCTTTCTCTCCTTCGTATTTATTTCCTTTGGTCGTCAGGCCGAATTGGCTCTCCTTACTCAGCGTTCCTGATATCCTCTGGCCTGCGTTCAGAAACTTTTACCTAGGTAGAATAGTAGTAGAGTAAGAGTTGACTTCGGGTTACTGTCGTTTATGGACGACGAAAGTAAAATCACGGATTAACATGGCGCTCTCCCATTAAGTATTGAATATAACGTGATAGAAGATAGAAGGGAAGAAAATATGGCAGCGCATCAAGAAAATAGTGTCCGTATCAAACGAGCTATTTCTTTTGTAATAGCACAAATCGCTGCTCAAGCCGCTAATTATTGGACCATTATGAAGGCATCAGAGGTAAGTTGTTGTCTACAAAATGATGTAATAATATTAGTCGGAAGACAATTGATATATTAATGTCAATTTCGTTAACCCATTGCCATTATGAGGTTAGGATTGACAAATTTCGACTTATGGAAAGCATTATACGTTTTTTATATATATACGAGGTTTATGTAGTATTAGATAGTCTTCATTTTCAATGGAACATTGACAATATAATTGAGAATGAAAATAATAAGTTAAAATAATAATAAATAAAAAATAAATTAAGAATGATACAGTCTAATTTTAAGTAACATTAAAGCAAATGATTACATTTATGTACAACCTAATAGACTCACTATCGTAATTAATAAATCAGTAAGTGACCTTCAATAATTTTTGTTTACTTTAATCAAGCGATGTATGATAATTGAATTTAAGGAGGATGATGACGAAGAGGAATTGTTTTGCCTTATAGCATTGGAAAAGGGAAACACGTCAACACTCATTACTGGATATATTGACAATGTGGTGTCGAATTACACGTCCGTTCAATTCCAACAATATTTCAGAGTACCACTTGATACTTTTGAGGATTTACTACAAATGATTACATGTATGCTAATAGGTAATGATAATCGACAGGGCCGTCCAATGATCGACCCTCGGAAGCAATTACTTTCTGTAATTTGGCTCCTTAGTACACCAGACTCATATAGGTATTTATTTATGGTATTATATTGGTATTTTATTTATGCAGACAAAAATTATAAAAGAAATAAATAGTTGGCAATGTTAGATCACGGAATGTTTGAATGGATTTCTGTAAAGACACTGCTTGAATTGGCACATATTCACTTTACAGTCCCGCATAAGCTACAAAACGTTGCAGAAAGATTGTGACATTGGAACAAATAAAGCTCCTTATATCCTTTCTGTTTTTAGTTTTCTATAAAAACGTTATATGCACCAAAATGTTGATCATACACAAAATTTTCTTTTCTAGATCTATTGGAGATCGATTCAACATGGCAAAGTCTTCATTGTCAGCATCATTCGTTCGAGTGGTTGCAGCGTTGTGCAGAATTGCACGCCAAATCATTAAATGGCCTCAACGAGCAGAAATAGAGGAAATCAAAGAGAAGTTCCAAAAACTTTCGCATATTCCGGGTGTACTTGGCGCGATTGACGGAACATATATCCCCATTAAAGCTCCGAAAATAGATCCAGAGGTGTATATAAATCGGAAATGTTTTTATGGCATTACTCTGCAAGCCATCTGCGACCCATCGTTGAAATTTATAGATTGTTTTGCTGGCTATCCAAGCTCTGTAAGCGATGTCAGAATATTTCGTAACTCGGATATCTATGCATAAATAAGAGCTGAACCGCAAGCTTACTTCCCAAATGGGGAGTTTTTGTTGGGAGACAAGGCCTAGCCTGTACTAACCTGGCTTATTCCCCCGTACATCGACAGAGGAAACACTACCGAAATTCAAAGGCACTTTAATAGAAGTTTGGCAAGCACTAGACAGGTGATTGAGAGATCTTTTGCGTTACTGAAAGGTCGTTTTAGAAGATCAAAATACCTGGACATGAATCGTACTGATTTGATACCTGCTACGATATTAGCATCATGTGTTCTGCACAACATGTGTATCGACCATAATGATTTATTTATAGAAGAATATGTCATTGAGGGAATGAACAATGACAACCAAGATGCAGAACCGATCAATCCCGTACATCGAGCTGTGCCTGGTGAAAATGATGGGCATCCGAAAAGAAACGAATTAGCCGAATTATTGTATTACCGAGTCTAGCTGATATAGAAATAAACTACCCATTTTTATACTATTGTATGACGTATTCTATGAATAAGAAAACAAGTATTGTGTAAATAATTACTTGGCGCCGAGACGTTGTTGCATCCCTTCATAATAATATTCAATGTCTTTTTTACGAAATAAAAATATGTATTTGGTCAATGAGATTCGTTAATACTTTGGTGCATCACACTATTCCAGTGTAACATACAATACAATATTACTTGCAATAATGCAGTTTTTAAACTCACATAACAAGTTATGTATGTAAGACATTTTAAACGAAAATAAAGAGATGATAATTCTAATCTTAAACTAACAATAAAATAAAGAGATTACAAATCTAATTTTTGGAATAAACGTATAAAATAATTACCAATGAATTATTAAAGCTACTGTGGTAAAAACTAAATTGCTCAATGACATTTCAAAGGCCTATCCAGACAAACTTGCATAACTGCATAACCGTATGCATAAAGAAATTTATCCAATTGGATTTCTATCATGAGGACGCACATAAAATGCGATTGGATTAATTTTTTTTGTACATATGGTTATGCAGCTATGCAAGTTTGTCTGGCTAAGCCTTAATACTTCAAGTTATTGCACCATATCCGTGAAACATACAATATAATATCACTTTCCATAATTGAAACTAATGTTAAAGTTTTAAATCGCAGATAATATTACTTTGCAATTACATAGTTTGCAATTAACACAAACATAAAATATGTGAGACATCTTGAAACAAAAATACATCTAATCTTACATGTTAAACATTTTTTCCGTGTCGTGTCTTATGTATTACTGACATAAAGTTCTGAAATTCACGTAACGAATAGTTAAATACTATATCTTTTATCTTTGCTTATTCAGAAATATCAACCGTATCACAGAACATAAGGCAGCGGAGGTTGTTACAATTGGAGCTCCTCCTGTGGTCAGTACGTCGGTGTGTGACATCACATTAGTTTCAATCTACAATAAATGTAGTAAGCCTCAAGCCGTAAGAAATTGACAAATTACAGGCATATGTGAGAAAAATAATCAACTGTAATTTGTCAATTTCTTACAACTTGAGGCTAACTACACTTATTATAAATCGAAACTTATAAAGCCACTCCAGTCAGTCTTGGTAGTCAGTCATCATTGTACTACAACTTCTCGATGAGATTGTCTATTGAGTTAATCAAGCGATCAGTTCGTTCTTTGTGAGCAGCCAATAATCTCTCTTGCCTGAGATCTTGCTGTGTTGACTTGTGCTCTATTGCCTTGGGTGCTTTCCGATTCACGCAATAATCGCATAGACCGCATAGCGCATCGAAATCGTTTCTTTTCGGAGTGCTTTCCGATTCACGCATGAATCGCATAGATCGCATAGATCGCATAGCGCATACTGAATTCAGTGAT
>JASTWQ010001097.1:0-35215 GCA_035220615.1 Leptothorax acervorum
TCTGTCGTAAATGTCTTATCAGCTGCACATCAGTTTTTATCGTTTTTAATATGGTTAGTAAATTGTTTATTTACGGTACTCTATCAGACACTCACGTTACAAAATACTTTGAATCTTATCGTAAATGTCTTATCAGCTGCACATTAGTTTCTATCGTTTTTAATATGGTTAGTGAATCGTCCTTACAGAAAAAAAAGCACTAAAAGTACTCATTGTCAGTAATAAATTATTGTAAATACTGGCAGTAATATTTTGGCCGGTACTTCAAAAATACTGGGCAGTACTGGATTGCTGGGAGTAATTTATTACACAGAACTACTGATGCTTAGTATTGAATTACTGGATATTGAGTACTGGTGAAAAATTACTGAAACTACTTGTTGTGAAAAGTACTGAATTACGAAGAACCTCGCGAAGACGTCTCTCTATATATAGGGATCGATTGTTGAATCTTGAATACGGGTTACGGGCTCGGCGATGCGCCGCATATTGAGCGCGAGCCGTACTATTCCCGGCGCGCAAGCCCGCGCTTGTCGTGCCGCGCCGCACGGTCTCCGTCGTATGTTCATAGCGGACAGCAAGGGCCTATTGCACAATAATTTCCAATTAATATATTAGTGAAAAAACAAAGCTCTTCACTAATATTATAACTTGTAAATTATTGTTGCAATAAGCCCCTACTGCCACATAATTTATAGAGCAAAACGAGATAACAGAAAAATGATGATTTCTTATATTAAATACTTATTGTTAAATAATATTTTAAGTAAATATTAAATAAATGTTTTTTTAAAATTATTATAGTAAATAAATAATTATTGTAAAATAAATATTAAATTAATGTCAAATAAATGTTAAAATTACGTTTTCTTTAAATCATTATTGCAAATAAATAATTAATATAAATAAATATTAAATTAATTGTCAAATAATGTTAAATAAATGTTTTTTTCAAATTATTGTTACAATAAATAATCAATATTACATAAACATTATATTATTGCCGAATAAATGTTAAATAAATGTTTTTTAAAAATCATTATTGTAAATGAATAATTTATCAAATTAAATTTCTTATACGCTGGCGAAGTAATGTGTTTTATCGTGTTTGAATAATTTATGGTAAAATAAATATCAAATAATGTTTAATAAATGTTAAATACATGTTTTTTTCAAATTATTATTGCAAATAAATATAATTAATATAAAGTAAATATTAAATTAATGTTGAATAAATGTTAAATAAATGTTTTTTAAAATCATTATTGCAAATAATTAATCAATATTAACACAAATATTAAATTAATGTTGAGTAAATGTTAAATAAATGTTTTTTAAATCATTATTGTAAGTGAATAATTTATGCCATAATACGGATTTTACGATTCTAGTATAAAAGGACTCCTGTCGATCCTAAATGAATATATGAATTCAGTACTTCAGGCGTTTGCCGCCCCAGAAGTGTAGTTGAATCTCATCTATACCAAGTACTAAGTACTGGACCAAGTAATTATGAATACTAGGAAAACTACTTACTCATTCTATCAGTACTTCACGTCTAAGCTCAACTACTAGAATCTCTAATACTTCATTACTTTTTTACTATATAAGCAATACTGAAGTACTTGTATCAGTACTTCGAATCCCCGGAAGAAACTACTAATACTACTAGATATTACTCATTTGCCAGTAGTTAAAACTACTGACTATATACAAGAATAAATACTAATCGCCAGTAAAAATCACTAGACTCAGTAATAAATTACTGACCAACCAGTAATACTTTTCTCTGTAAGGAGTTTATTTACTCTATTCTATCAGAAACTCACGTTACAAAATACTTGGGATTCTGGCTTGAGATTCTGGGATACTTGGCTTTCAAACGATTCAATTTATATCATTGATCTACGATAGACAAACGAACCGATTAGCTACCGTACAGAAGATGATAAGTTGTCTGTCGGGAAATCCTTATAAGAAACAATAGATGTATCGTTCGGTTAAGTCGTATAAATATCGACGAGATGTCTATCGTTTAACCCTTATAAAAACATATGCAAAGTAGAAGGCTTTCAAACGATTCAATTTATATCATTGATATATACGATAGAAAACGAACCAATTGCTGCCGTACAGAAGATGATAAGTTGTCTGTCGGAAAATTCTGATAAGAAACGATAGATGTGTCGGTTCGTTAAGTCGTATAAATATCGACGAGATGTTCTATCGTTTTAACCTTATAAAAACATATGCAAAGTAGAAGGCTTTCAAACGATTCAATTTATATCATTGATATACGATAGAAAACGAACCGATTTGCTGCCGTACAGAAGATGATAAGTTGTATGTCGGAAAATTCTGATAAGAAACGATAGATGTATCGGTTCGGTGAAGTCATATAAATATCGATGAGATGTCTATCATTTTATTCTTATATATCCGTATTAATGCATGCGGTAAAATTATTACCATAAATAAACGATATATATTATATCGTGTATATACGATTGATTCAGACGGGCAATAATTGTACATATAGAAAACGATTCATAACTAAAATTTGTATAGTTATTTTCTTATTCTGATCTAAAACGATAGAAACCGATTCGATTCGATTAATGTTTTATGTGTCCTCTAAATATGGGCAACGATAGAACCGATAAGATACGATTAAAAACGATACAGATATAGCCGTTTTTATCGTTTTCTATCGGAGATGGTTAACAAGGGAGTAGAACCAGATTCACGTCTAAAAAAAAGATGTTTCTCATTTGCATTATATGTATAAATGCATGTAGATGCAGAATGACAGAAATACTGTTGCGTGCAACAGTAGTTGCCGGATTTGTCAGAGATGGCGCTGCTGCAATCTGACAAGGACCGATATATCGTATAGGTATCTGTTAGACAAGGACAGGTACAGATCGGTAACGATAGAAAACATAGTAAACGATCGAAATTATCGATTATTTTTAGTTCCGCGCTAGACGATGGCGCTTCACGTTGGAGTTCGTCTGTCACTTGTCAGTGCAGGATCCCCTTAGGGGATCCTGCAGTCGTATGATTTACCGACATTATCGCATTAGAAGAAATCTTTGAATTGGCTTTACAGAATCGCAAATTCTTTTACAGAATTAAAGTACGTGCAAAAATTTAGCGCGCAGCGGCCGAGTTTGTATTAAAAACGAAAAAAATTAAAAATTTTACTTATTTTTGAAACGTAGAGCTGTCACCTGATGACAATATTTGCTTAACACAAAAATACTGGCAGTTCATATATACAAAATGAGATAGGGGCGCGCTAGGGAAAACATGTAAGAATAATATCGTGCAAGTAGAACTAAGATTGAAGCCTAGAAAAAAAGATTTTCTCTAATTGCATTTATGAATGCAATGTAGGTTATTGTAGGTGCTATCCTTGTTTAGATCATTGTCTATACAAGGATAGATATAGATCGGTAACATAGAAAATGATAGAAAATGGTAATTTTGTCCGTAAAACATTCGGCTGCAGGATCCCATTAATCGGTATACGACTTTAGGTCATTGTTAAAGTAAAGAAAAGATGGGAAACGAGTGGCCCGTAGTAGTCCGCAACGTCGTCGCCCTCTGTTGAGGAGGCGGCGGAACTTGACTGCAACGTGCACCGGTGCACGGTTGATTCGCTGGTTCGCTGATTCGCTCGCGTTGCAGCGCTGTGTGCAATGGCGTGCAACGCCAGGTGCTCCCGGTACTCCCGACTCCCGGTAGCGTGCGTACTTACGTATGTATGTATACGCGGCAGTGTATTGGTCTTGTGTAGCCGCCTGTTCTATAGGTGGGTGGTAGGGGAGTAGGAATTCGGAGTCGGCAATATGGCCGGCCAGATGTGCAGCGGCAAGGGTGTCACAGTGGTGTTAGTGGCCGCGCGCTAGACTCGGTTTCGTTATTTATATGTCGAACTACCGCAAGTCTTGTCCGAATCTCGCGTGTTTTCATGGGCTCGGTGATATACTGTGCAGAAGCAGGAATACGGCTTGCATGAAGGCATAGCATACGCTCACCGGCCAAGCAACATGAAGTGAGTAACGCATACGAACGATCAACGAGCGAACGAGAGGGAAAGAGAGAAGGAGCACGTCCCGGAGAGCGGAGAGTCTTCCTCGAGCCACTTGTCTCTTTTCCCGTCCCTTTTCGCTTTTCGCTTGCGACGTTTAAATTTCGTCGCGGTTCGGTCGCGCCTCCCTGGGCTTAGACGCTAACTGAACGGCCGCGACGGTCAATATCATCCGACTGCCTCGTCCTCCGACGTCTCGTCGCGATCTCCGGTCTCCGGCTTTTGCGGCTATTTCATCGTCCAACTGTATATCGCGTATATGTATATACTTTCGGATGAAAAGAATCGCGACCTGCGACGTGATATCGATCACGCGTCGCAGGTCGCAGGCAGGGCGGGTGCGAACCCACGACCCACGGAGGGAATACCTATAGCGGAACCGTTCGGTTCCTTTAATTCGACCGTTCTTTAAATCCCAACTTCCGACTCTAAAGGGTACAGCCTGCCTGCCTGCCCCCCGGCCTCCCCCCTTGTCCTCGACGTAGGGCAAGGACCGTAACGATTTTTGACAGCGCGGATTTCGGTAGGGTCGAACGAGGCTATGGGGGCGAGTCACGGCGAGAACGCTTCCCTCCGCTCCGAGAAAGACGCGCGCGTTTTCGACTCGCGTGTCGTACGCATCGTTGCTTTCACGAGCGCTTCGCGGAGTCGCGAGCCCTGCTTTGTCGAAAACCAGCGACAAGCCCTGCGTAACCTGCAGTAACCTGCGTTCACGTCCCTGCGCTGCGTTACGTACTTACGTCCCCTCGCCATCGTCAGTTGTCTCCTTTCTTTCTCTTGCCTTCTCTGCCTTCGCTTGCGCGGATGCGTCTCTGTGTGCGGGCACGTCGGGCACGTCTGCCCGACGCATCTTACGTGCATCATCAGCATCTGCCGAGTGCCGCGGCCGGCGTCTTTCAACCCTGAGGCCCCGGCGGGGCCCTACCTCGCGACGTAATTTCTCTCAGCTCGTTTTCTCTGTCCTCTCACTTCTTACCATTCCCAATTCCCATGCACCGGTCCCACGACGATCGCTCACTTTTCGCAGTAACGTGGATACGGTAAACATTACAGTTTTATCAAGAAACCATTAGCTCTGACCAAACTGGCAATTTTATTCTGTATTAAAAATTCGACGTTTCGACACTTGTTTTGTGTCCTTTTCAAGAATATACTAGAAAAACAGATATAACATAAAGAAATTAATCGCACGAGGAACAAGAGAGCAAAAAGAAAAAGATAACATACTTAGTCAGATATTAAAAATAATAATGCCACTCGAGACGTCATTAGTGATAGGGCTTATTGCAGTTTGCACCTTGTCCAGAAATTGTAACACCCTTCAATTGTCCTAAGGACATAAGGACATATATTCTTGAAAAGGACACAAAACAAGTGTCGAAACGTCGAATTTGTAATACAGAATAAAATTGCCAGTTTGGTCAAAGCTAATGGTTTCTTGATTTAATCGTTACTGGCAAAGAGAAGATTTTGAATTACAGTTTTATGTTCCGTAGGGCGAAGAAACTACGATTGCGATAATGTTCATTTCGAATCTCTTTCAAAGCTCATGCTGAAAGAGCGATACTTTTAATTTGTCTCTCTACTACGAGCTGCAAACGTTTCAGACGTTTCGTAAAATTTTTGCCGAGTAGTGTTTTGATAAGCTCGTCGGGAAATTTTTTGACCTGAGCTTTGTTCGATTCTCTACTCTCTAGTGTCTCTTTGTAGAAACAAAATTTGCTGAAAACGCTACGTTTGAAGGTACGCAATCTCAACGTTTTACTTCAATTCCGCTCGCTCGTATCAGATTGCATCGGATGTGTACCGCTGTCGCGAAGCGATCGCGGCGCGGCGTGATGCTTCAAAAATGCGAAGGTTGAAGATATCGCAACAGCTTATACTGCTTATAGCGTGCAACTGAAGCGATTTCGTTTTCCGCAGGAAATATCTAAAATGCGAAAGAGTCCGGCGAACATGTGCGATTTTTATATACGTTTCAGATAACGTTCATAATAGAGCTGTTACTCTTCGACAGCTTCGAAGCTTCGAAGTTAAATTCGAACTTCGAAACTTCGAAAAATATATTTGCGACATAATTGCAACATTAGAAATTTTATTCGAATTTTGTCATATAATTTTATAAATGTGCTTCGAATCTTCGAATATCGAAGCTTTCGAAGCAAATCACCAACTCTAGTTCATAATCCAGCACAAGTTTACAAATATCAGTTTCAATTCGGCCATACACCTCGGATAAATAAGCGGGCCGCTTATTAAAGTTAACAAGGAAACAGCCGGAACTGTCGCTCTTAGATCTTAATTACTTTTGCACGTGTTAAGGGGTCGTCTCACTGTGAACGCTCGAAAAATTCGCTATTTTTATAAATTTTTTTTTGGCAATACCAATGCAGATAATTGAATGAATGTTTTTAGTACTTATTAGGCATGCTTTAAACAACAAAACATATTTTTTGTAGAATTTTTAGTCAAGTTTATTTAATGGAAAATACAACAATGCGAACAAGTAAAAAAAAAAAGGTTGGTCCACGGCGGACATTGTAACTCCTTTTATAATCATCTGAAACAAAAAAACCAAAAAGATTCTTGATTAGTATGAGTGTCGCTATAGCATGAACCTCCAGAAATAATTTATGTTTGAAAATAAAAAAATGGTGGAGGTTTAAAGAAAAAACTTCAATAAAATTATTCAAGTTTTTTCTTTAAACCTCCACCATTTTTTCATTTTCAAACATAAATTATTTCTGGAGGTTCATGCTATAGCGACACTCATACTAATCAAGAATCTTTTTGGTTTTTTTGTTTCAGATGATTATAAAAGGAGTTACAATGTCCGCCGTGGACCAACCTTTTTTTTTTTACTTGTTCGCATTGTTGTATTTTCCATTAAATAAACTTGACTAAAAATTCTACAAAAAATATGTTTTGTTGTTTAAAGCATGCCTAATAAGTACTAAAAACATTCATTCAATTATCTGCATTGGTATTGCCAAAAAAAAATTTATAAAAATAACAAATTTTTCGAGCGTTCACAGTGAGACGACCCCTTAAGGTGCGCCTACATCTATCGTAACGCTGCGATCGTGGTCGTAAGCAAAGAAACTCACGTAAACAATATATCTATGTTAATATATCATATAAACACACTTTTCTTTGCGCGTCGAGAAGGCTGACAGATTAGGTTACTGTTGTAACGCTAGACAAGCGTTGTATAGTAATCGTCAGAGTTCAAGTTGAATCAACTCATCGATGAGGTTACGATTAACTGTCACGACGAGCATTGCGATCGTCGTAAGTGGTCGTAAGGAGCTTGCGATAATTATTTACGATAGATGTAGGCGCACCTTTATGAATTACAAAATAAGATATGTGTATTTTTTCCACGTGCGCCACTATTCGCATGTTTCACACACAAACAGTCATTTAAATAAATCTATTACATTATTACAATGTATAGTAGATCGGTAGTAGATAAATTTTGATCGCGTTCAACAATTAATGCTTCGCGTAACAAACGATCAATATTAATATTTAATAACGAACGAACTGACATTGCGCAGATTTTGCAACCTCGCCTATTGTGCCATGACTAGCGTGAATTCATAATTACACCATACTCAGCCAGTGCGGATAATAATATACCATAGCTGAACTCAGCGAAAAAATTCGTGTATCTTGTCTTTGAAATATTGCGCGATAAAAGATCGCGGGTGATTAAAAAAATTGGTCTAATAATCTCAGTATTTGTCTAGTAATATTACATAATCGTGAATTAAAATAAGAGATATTTATCTGAGAAGTATATAGGTGTTTGCTATAGTTTTATCCACTTAGGCACAAATAACGTGCGCGATTGATTTAATATCGCATTGGTCCTTTTATGAAACATAAAGCGCACAATTAAATAATGTTAACAACAATATCAGCGAAACGGATGGGAGTCTGATTCAGAATTCTAATTTTGTCGTGCAACGCGCCCCGTATCAAGAGAAGATACGAATCGAACGCTTTTCGGCGAAAACGCACGATGACTTCATTCCCGATAATTCTCTTCTTCCGATACCCGGGTTGTCCCATTGATAATTTTCGAATCTTTCCGATGAATTTGTAGTACATCTTCTCGTATGAAAAATTTTAGAGGAAATTATTATTCGCGATGTGTCCTCGACCTTAAATGTCTTGACAATTGACCATTGACGATACAATCTCTTGAAATCAAGCGAGAGATAAAATCTTATTATCTATCATTTTTCTTTGTGTCTTATAGTACCTACTTCACAATTAGACTTTCCCTCTAAAGGTGCGCCTACATCTATCGTAAATGATTATCGTAAGCTCCTTACGACCACTTACGACGATCGCAATGCTCGTCGTGACAGTTATCGTAACCTCATCGATGAGTTGATTCAACTTGAACTCTGACGATTACTATACAACGCTTGTCTAGCGTTACAACAGTAACCTAATCTGTCAGCCTTCTCGAGGCGCGAAGAAAAGTGTGTTTATATGATATATTAAGATAGATATATTGTTTACGAGAGTTTCTTTGCTTACGACCACGATCGCAGCGTTACGATAGATGTAGGCGCACCTCTATCTACCCTATTCTGCAAATATGCTAAAGAAAAACGTAATTTAAAAAAATTAGTTTTCAATTGTTTAGAGAAGAAAATTTTAATTGAATTCTTTCTCAGAAAATTTTGAGTTTTTTGAGCCAGTTTATTGCGCATTTAATTTTTCAATCGTCTTAAATTATAGAAAATCTAATTAGGGTGATCGAAATTTCCTCAGATAACGTTTCGATTAACGATTCAATTTTTGATACAATTGTGAAAGTATCCTCTACGCCCAATTATCGCATTTTCAACGTCACGTTTCCAAATAAATACACTGAAAGAAAAATTATTTTCAAGAAAAATTGATTTTTATATGAATTTAGTTTCCTTAATTTAAAGAAAAATATTAGGTAGATTTGAGAAAATATTTAAATTTAGAAAAATGTTTTCTAAAATCTAGCTAATACTTCTTTGAATTAAGGAAACTAAAATAGAAATCAAAATTTTCTTGCAAATAATAATTTTTTTCAGTGTACTGCATGTATTACTTTTAGGCGTCTCGCAAACTTATCGAGATCATAATCTCAGGGTTTCTCTTTGGTCACCGGGTATCGAGCGTGTGAGACGAAAAGTCAGCGTGGCGAAGGCCGCGAGCGACTTCCGCTCAATTCCGCGTCATTTCGTCTTGCTTTCGCGGAGGCGGTAGAGGCGCAGCCGAGCCTCCTTCTCGTTCTCATCTTTATATATCGTCCGCGTTTCGATTCTCCCGTAGTCGATATGTATGTATATATATGTAGTATATATATGCATAGGTCTCTCACGATGATTCCAGGTCGATTTTTCCGTCGTCGAGCAGAGTTAATGACTTACACCTGGGGAACGAGTATCCTCCTAACAACTTTGCGACTCGCGACAGTCGCGACTAGGTCAAACCTTTCTAAATCGCGCAAAAATGTCGTGATAATTTTCGCACTAATAAAAAGATTCTTTAGCAAAATTATTTAAATACAAATAGCAATGATTCCAGATGTTAACGTTTTTGTTTAATTAATATTTTATTCATCAATTTCAGCTTTATTTTTCCTTAATACTAGTTGGAACTTTATAGTATACATATATAGAGTCAGATGTTTAACGTTAGGAATTAAAAATTAATCATGGGGGCTTTCATTAAATTTTTGCTAAGGCGAGCTCGATCCCCAGGTCGTTATGACTTATTGTTAGACATGGCTCAGATCGGATGACGATGTAACACCCTATATACCTGCCGGAAATGTTTTGTGCATTAGCGAGTACGATGATCCGGCGCGTTTTCGACGTGTGTGATGCGTGATACGTACGTATATAGTATATACACGCGACCACTATCTCTAGCTCCTACCGAGGAGAGAACAAACCATCGTATCGTGTCCCACTGTCATTTGGGCTAAACCGTGGGTAAAGCCGCGTAATGGCTTTCAATTTCACCTTCAATAATCGAGCTTAATTAATTTTAATGCTGCGATATGATGCAGATTGCTCGAGTAACCTACTTTTACCCTCGCTTAATCATCGCTTGGATTCGAAGGGAGCTTTGACCTATTCACATATATTGCAAAAATCGCAATAATGCATAGATATAAGATATTATTTGAAAGTTAAATGTAAGAACAATCAATTTCAACGCACAATAAATTAATAAAAGCAAGACGTTAACTATAATCATGGTGAAAATTCCACCATGACTATAATAATAAGGCAAAATAACTTAATATATTTCAAGTTTTACTTAATCCCCAAGTGAGTATCTTTAGTACACACAGGATACAACATGGTGACTTGATACATAGCGCCCTAACAGGTACATATAACCCGAAGGTTGCACGCTCTTTTGTTCAATTTCCATTGTCCCGCTCATTATGTTGCATCTTGCGCCGGCCGGGACAGATTTTTCCATGGCCACTTTCTTACGTACTCTTGCACATAGAGAGAGACTCGCTTCTTTACGTACGTTCTCTTTACGCGGGCAATATTGCTATGCAAACGGAAACGATGTGACCAATTCGATTCAGTTTCGGGTTTATTCTTGGAATGTAACATAAAAGTACAGATATATTTCTTTGGAATGTTGGTTCTCTCACAAGATCCTCACAAGTTGGAATTGAGTCTTTATTTGTTACATAGATGCTTCCACTCCTCTTTGATTGACTTGATGAAAATTATTCCGTCTTTACCTATTTAATAAAGTGGCTGGACTAGCGGTGTGTGTGAAGCTGGCGTATCATTTTGTGGGAAGGAGAATTATATTTTACAACAAACAAAACCGTCAAAAATCGACCAGCTATCATCTGTTTACTGATGAAGATTATTTAGAAATTAAGAAGATAATGCTTATTGCCAGAACTCTTTCCAGAACTTATGTACAATATACTATAAATCTTTTGAAACTTTGAAAGCTATAGTAATGAATATCAAGAGCACTCCCGAACTTACAAAGTAAGGGCCATGGCACACAAAAAACCTTAAGCAGTAAAACTTAAACAGTAAGCGAATCAGCCCATTACAGTCAAGAACTTAAGGCATAAACGTAAGCGCTAGTGAATCCATACTGTTGATTTCCTTACTGCTTAAGTTTTTTTGTGTGCCACGGCCCTTAGACGCTGCGTGACCCTGGCGTCTCAGTTTGTCCTGAGGCATTTTTTGTTCTTTAATGACCAAAAAACTATTTGTCTAACTTATATAGAACTATAGAATTATTAAAAATAAAACCAAAACTCTCAATACTTTATGAGTTTCCACAAAATGATTAAGAATGATACGCCTTCACACATACACTGACCAACGACTTCGTTACTCGCTGACCTCAAAATCGTCTGCATCATCGGCGATTTGTTCTTAAAATACGGTAGCATCGTTGGAACATTGAGTCAAATTCTATAAGATGGAACATTCTATGATAAGATTTAGAATTTGTCATACAAAGCTCTGTGTATTATTCATTCCATTATTAAAAGCGAAAAAATTGCATTTCGGATTGTACGAGACGGGCCCGGAAGTCAGGATCCTTAAGATTTAGGGCTCGTGTTACGAAAGTGAGAAAAGACTACTCGAGTGTCGCGAGGCTTGACTTACCTATCCAATTAATGTTGACGCATGGCTACCTACTTGCCATATGCTACTTTCGGTAATCGTATTTGTTTCATCAAGGTGAAACCATGAAGCCATACGTTTCTTTGGGCGTTGAAATTGCTTTATTTTAAAAAATTACTATAAGGCGACTTTAAATAAACTGACAATAAAATAAATACCATGTATAGTAAATGTGTACGTATATACTTAGTACAGCGCAGAACGATAGACTTCTCAGAGGTCGAAAATACTTGGCAGGGATCGAATAATTTTTAAGGAGGTTGTCGCGCTACTTCCTAGTCAATAAACAGTTTATTCTTAAAATTTTGTAAAACGACTAAAATAATATCTAATATAAAAACATTATCAACAGTATCTAATTTGCTAATGTCATTATACATAATCATTGTTAATTTTATATGTTATTAAATATTTTTAAAATAATAAAATAAAAGTTATAAGACGCTCATTTGATGTAAGTACCAATAGCATGTAACAAAATATGAACATGATACCTATTTACTATTATATCTTAAAAAATAATAAATAAAATATATTCTGAATTAAAAATGTATGAATTAACATTTTTCACCATAAATTTATCGTGTTTTTACTTATTACATCAAATGTACATCGCTTTATAGTTTGTGTTAAATTTGACAATATCGCATTATTTAAGAGTTGGTAACACTCCATCGCGCATTTACATACGCGTAAAAGTATAGGTTTGAATATCTGTCTGACACCGAAAATAAAAATAGGTTATAAAAAATAAATTATAGAATAATAGAAATCAACCTCGTCGAAATGGTCGCTTTATCACTTAAAAACAACTGGAATGGAAGATGAATGTTAGTTAAACAGCCAAAAAAGAAAATTATCTCTACAAGGTACAATCCCGGAAAATTACATTGACAGTCATAGTCCTGTCATACATGTGACGCGTTGCCGCGTCACTATACACGCGTCGTCCATTTGTCAAATATTTTTGCTTTTCTTCATCAAAGATTATAAATTTCTCTCAAACTATACGGTCAATTTAGATGAAACTTTACCAGAACGAACTAAAATGTTTACTTTATAATTATAACGATTTTTTAAATTCCTGTCTTGTACTCAAATGTCTCAAATTAAGAGAAAATATCTACCGGATAAGGTTTTCCATATATTTGTAATGTAAAATTCTATATATTTAGAATTAAATATCTTCAAAACGGAACGGTAAAAGTCAATGAAATTTTTTCTACACATTGTTGATATAATTAACTTTCGTATTATATATGTATTATATATGAAATATAAGACAAGTCTATAATACATATATAACGCCAACCTCCTTAAGTGATTATATGAATATATGATATTTCGCAGTAACGGAATTTTGAAGGAGTAAAATAGTTTAAACACTGAAAAAAATTTATTATTTGCAAGAAAATGTGAATTTCTATAAATTTAGTTTCCTTAATTCAAAGATATTATGTAGATGGTAGTTTTGAGAAACATTTTTCTGAATTTAAAATATTTTCTCAAATCTACTTAATATTTCTTTAAATTAAGGACGTTCTCCGGAAAATCGATTTTCTCTTTCTCCAAATTTTCTTGAAACTTTGCATATACGTTAATATGGGTGTGCTTTATGCGATGGTATAAAGTTCAGTACCCCTTGCGGTATTAAAAATCGAGATACTGAGCTTCAAACCGAAAAATCAATTTTCTTGAAACTGAATATACGTTAATATAGGTGTGCTTTATGCGTGATATAAATTTCAGTACCCCTTGCGGTATTAAAAATCGAGAAATTGATTCAAAGTTTAAACTTTTAACACGGGATTCCTATTCCGAGCTATTATGAAAGAGACATTATAATGAATTGTGAAATAAGTTTTTTCTAAATGTTTTTGAAAATTTAGTATATGATGCTCTATAATAAAAATAGAAATAATATGCGATAAGGGTCAATACCACTTGCGGTACTCGTTTTCGAAAAATACTTGTGTAAAGTACACGATTTGATTAATTTTTTGCTCGGTTCAGAGTGATAAGTATTAAGGGGTTAGGCCACCTTGGCCGGTTCAAAAAATCGAATTTTTTTTTTTTGGCTTAAAGTATTCTGTATACATACGAAAATGATATCCCATAAGAAAAAAAGCCATATCAAAAGTGAAAAAAACTATTTTTGAGCCGTTAAAGCAGTGCTCAAAAAAAAAAAAAAACTTAAAAAAACAAAAACTAACAAAAACTAAACAAAAACTTTAACAAAAACAAAAATAAAAACAAAAACTTAAAACGCGTAACAAAAACTTTAAACGCGTTTTTCTCGAAACCACGTTTTCAAAGTCGGTGGGAAATCTAGCTCTGTCAATTTTTAACCGATCGACTTGAAATTTTGACAACTTCTTTATAACATATATTTTTGGCGAAATACGTAGGATTTTTTGAAAATATTGATATCTCGATTTTATATGCAACTTTAAGTAACGAAATTTGTGGCCAAAAACGTATAGTTTACTTAGAATCGATGCCATTTCGCTAAAAATGCATATTTTTTAAAACGGCTACGTATTTCGCCAGCTTTTGGACTAATGAAATTGACATTTTGTGGCCATTGTTCTAGGTCACATCTAGGCCGAGTTATTTTTCCCACCGCAAGACGACCAATTTTCGACGCGTGGCCGTTCATCGGCTGTCAAGCCGCCATTTTTTAATTTTTTGGAAAAATAAAAAATCGCTTTCTGCTTTAAAGTACACTTAATAAAGTGGCGTTTTTAGATTTTCATAAAAACTTGTTGTTTCTTTGAAAAAAATTAGCGAAAAAGCCTGAAATTTAGGGGGGTCAAGGTGGCCTAACCCCTTAATACAAATTTTAAAATGTTATAAATATTTTTTAAAATTGCAGATAATTGTAACGTACCATTTCATTTTATTTATTTTATTTTAATTAATTAATTAATTAACTAATTTTTATTTTTATTTTTTTGCGCTTCTGCGCATGGGAAGCGGGAGAAAACAGCTAAATGGTTCTCATCTTATTTCTCTAAACAAGAAGGACAAATATATGTAGGAATAATGATTCGTTCAAGTTGAGCACCACTGGAGCCGGAGAACGTCCTTAAGGAAACTAAATTCATAGAAATCAATTTTCTTGCAAATAATTAATTCTTTTTAAGTGTAGGATTACTAATTGTAAGAGAGGCTATATCAATATACCGTTATCGGGTCTGACTTGTTCTGATAAACCACGTGTCGCTGAAAACGCGTCAGTGCTCAACGAGTTCCGTCTAAACGTTTTCTTTCGATAAGAGATAGCACATCGATCGCGGAAGTCCGCCGAGTCGAGAATTAATAATAATAGAGTCGTCATGACGATTGGACTCGTCATTGTCGATGAGACTGGTAAGTATAAACTAACCAACTGTTTGAAAGAGAAATGTAATGCGTGCTCGCGCTTCTGCGACGTAGAATAAATTCGATATCCAATGTCGCGTGTATCGTCACTTCATTCGTCACTGTTTCCTCTCGCGCAGAATACGTTTGTTCTCTCTTTGCCGCGATACAATGCAACGAGATAATAAAAACGCGACGAAAACCGCGACGACAGAATTACCATTAAATAGAATACGTATGTAAATGACATATATTCCTCTCCAGACAACACAGTCTATTTAAATTGTAATTTACAAGTATATATGTATGAATTATTATTTACGACGTCAATGATTTAAGACGTGAATAAAAATGAGATTTGTTTTTCTTATAAATTTTCTTTGCTCAGATTTATCAAGTCAAAAATTTGAACAAGATTTAAGATTTTTTGTCAGGATGAGTTTCAGCGATTCTAGAGAGATCAACGTTACTTATTACTTTTTCTTATTGTTGGACATAAGAAAAATTTGTATCGCGAGATGTTACATTCGCGTGATGTTAATGCATTTCGCTCTTTGCGAGTCCCGTTCGCCGAGAGTCCAATCGCGATATTTATCGGGGATGGTCGACAACGAGATACAATTATATACGGAACAGTGGCGATTATTTCATTCAGCGTTTGGTGAAAGGTATATTAACGCTTCCCTGAGCATTACTGGAAATAAAGCGCATGCAGTTTCGCGTGCGATAAGCTTTGTTTGCTGTAGCAGGCTATAATACGCAGTTGCGATTGAGATTTACGGTATTGTTTTACGCCATGCGAAAAGCAGCTAAGGCAATGCCCTCCGAAACGCATTTGTTCCACTTTTACGTAGTACATGCCGCTCTCAAACAGTCTGATGGCTACTACCGGCTGACAGAGAAAGAGAAAGATAGAATCTCGACGTTACTTCCGACTGCTGATACAATGCCGTTCGTACTTTATGCTCTAAAAGTTCGACATTCGCGCAGAAGATGATAAATCTGTGCGCGATCAAGAAACGTGACGAATCCGCAATTCTGGAAGAAAGGTGTAAGAAAGTACCTATGTTATGCATCGTTCGTAAGCCAAAACTTTGCATCTCTCGAAAAGTTCTGAGAAAAGTATGCAAAAAATAAAAAAATAATACCACATAAATGGAAGAAAAAATAGTGGAGGTATATTTTCAGATTGTCATGATATTCCAAAGATTGCCTAAAAATGAAACTTGCTCTGGAGTGCAGAGCGGTTATAGTTGCTCCGTGAAAGGATCGCGGTTGTTTGCGGTCGTTAGCGTTGCCGAAATGTAGCTGGATAATCTCAGTAATAATATCTGTTCTAAAAGTTGATTTTACCGATTCGCATTCTATTTGCGACTCGAAATTCGCTGTAATCACGCGTGTTACAACGATATTTAACTCGGACTGCATCACGCGCGCTTAGACCGGTAATTGTCGTATGCAAGGCCGGTCTCTCTCTCTCTGACCTACATAAGTCGCGCGGCAGCTGATTGGCAAGATCGCCGAATGACTAGCTCGATATCCATCGACGAAAATTGCAGCCTTTGATTCGATGTTAACAAGGAAGTTCACACAGCCTGAAATTATAGAGAAATTATTTCAGGAAAAATTAATCTAAAGATCTTTTACGTATATCTTTTTTTTCATGACACAGGGCTTTTCCGCAATCCGATCGATCCATTCCCGATCATCTCGTCACATCGATTCGCGAAAATGATCGATAGCTTTTCTTCTATAATCTTCTTACAATTTATTACTCAATTCGAAATTACTTCACGGCTAGAGCCAGGAGGATGCTAGTCATGAACGTCCACTGTCAGAAATACTAAAAGCGTTAGTTCAAATACATTTGCACCGATTTATCTGTACGTATCGTTTTTTAGTTTATATTCAGAGTCAATCTACACCACGACTTATGAACACTTACAAAAACCTAATTTAATAATCCACGACTTTTATAATTCTCTTTATCCTTGTAGGTATTAACAGCTTGCTGATGATGGTCCGAAATTAGGACTGAAACGTACGAACGAACATTATTTTACAATAAAAGAACTATTACGCACAAATTATTGCATCTGGCGGCAAGATTACGATTTTGCGGGGCCCCTTGATTTGACGATGGTTTTTGGTAGTACTTTTTACGCTGAACAAAAAATTATATAGGTCTTATGAGGTTATCTGCTTTAGTTTTCGAGATATGCAGTGTTAAAATTAAAAATAAATTATATGAATTTTTAAATAATACTTCGGTTTCCAAAGCATATATCATTTAGTTTATCTGATGACGTTCAAACCCATGTGGAACAGTACAATAATAGACCTAGTTCCGCTCTGTAAGCAGGGGGTGGGGTGGGGTGGGGTGGGATGAACCTCGCTTTGCGTGGAAAGTTGAAAACCCGAACCGTACAATGATAGACCTTGTTTCGCCCTGAAACAGGGATAGGGTGGGGTGAACCTCGTTTCGCGTGTTAAGGTGCATTTATGTTGAAGCAGTGATAAACGATAAGATCGGCGATACTAATAAAGCAGCAAGAATAAATGCATTAATTTATATGTAATTCACGTCGCCTGAGAAAGACGTTCAAATTATTATTATCTGGTTATTGCGATAAATATTACCACATGCCCCGGTAGTCGAATTGGTTAAGACACCCGAACGGAATGCGGGAGATTCCAGGTTCGAACCTTGGCTGGGGTAATATTTTTCGCAATAAGTTCTTTTACAGTGATTTTAATATTAAGTCGATATCGATTTAATTAGGGAAGGGACAGGGAATTTTTAATGTTCCAATGATAGCTGTGTTTAAAGTCCGACAAATAATCGGCGCGCAGTTAATATGTTGGAAACTTACGGAATATAATTTAATCAGTTTGATTAAAAATACGCACTAAGTATCGCGTTTGACTCTCATGGCCAATTATATTGTATTTGAATTTTTGAGAGTCCTCAAGGATTTATTGTTTATATGTAATTGTTTATATGTTTTATATAAACATTTACATATCGTTTACTTACAATTGTTTATATGCTTCATATAAGCACTTTCATATAAATTAATGCATTTATTCTCACTGCTTTTTTAGTATCTTAAAAATTTGTTGTTATTGCACTTCAACATTTTTTAATTAACCTCACCTTTGCCTTTATCTTAATATAAAGGCAAATAGATATCAGAGGCCGCATATAAACATCGGCTGGAAATGTCAAAAGTCGGCAAAAAAGGCGAAAAACATCTATAGCTACCGTCGTGCGCGATGCGACGTTTCCGCGTCTTTAGGCGTCTTTGGCGTCAAACGCTTTGGCGTTTGATCTGTGAGAGTGCTGCAGTTTTTATTTTTTTTCTCAGAAACTAGTCAGTGAATCATCGTGAAATTGATAGTGAATCTGTGTCAATGTATCCTCTAAACACCGTAATTTTTCCGAGATCTGTTTTCTATTTTTTCTTTACATTCTGAATGCATATGTTTGATAACCTGTCAATCTCCATAAGAACGCATACAAAATTAAAAAATTAATGTCTTTTAAACGGGTCAGACAACTGATCTGAAATTTAACACAGGTTTTTGGGATATATAAGTGCACAATCTCTGTAAATTTCAGCTTGATCCCTCTATTTTGACTGAACGGACATACATATATCCTTAACTATAAATTAAAGCCGATGAAATTTACAAATAAAAATTGATTTGTGAATTAAAGCCTGTGTAATTCACAAATCAAATTTTAATTATAAATTAAAGCCAATGCAATTTACAAATAAAAATTGATTTGTGAATTTAAGCTTGTGTAATTCACAAATAAAATTTTAATTATAAATTAAAGCCGATGCATATCACAAATTAATTTTGATTTATGAATTAAAGCCGGTGTAATTCACAAATAAAAATTGATTTGTGATATGTATCGGCTTTAATTTATAATTAAAATTTGATTTGTGAATTGCACAGGCTTTAATTCATAAATTAATTTTTATTTGTAAATTGCATCGGCTTTAATTTATAGTTAAAATTTGATTTGTTAATTTGACAGGCTTTAATTCAGATACCATAAACGAGATACTATCCTATTTCTTACAGCTAGGAAGTTTCACTTCTGCCGCGCGTGGAGGCCGCACGCATATTTTTTTTATTCTTTACTTTGACATTACATATCTCGAAAACTAGAGAGACCATTATAAAGACCATGACGAGAGACCATGCTTGGTTCTGCGCATAGACGAGCAAATTGGGAGTAAAATTCCTATATAGAGCGTGGCGTACCGTAAATACGTAAACATATAATATGTTAATACGTACCGTAAATACATAAATAAACATTCTGTAGGCGGAGACCTGCGCGAAACGGGCGAGTTTTCGCCCGAACTAAGTATGATCTCTCGTGGAACGGAGTATAGTTAGCCCTATAAGACCTATATAATTTTTTGTTTAGCGTAAAAAATACTACCAGAAACCATCGTGTCAAATCAAGGGGCCCCGGAAATCGTAATATCCCCCCCCCCCCTCCCGTCTGGCTCTTATCTAGCCCGCTCCTCTACTATTTGTGCGTTTCTTCTATCTGTCCATCGTGCAACGCGAACGTCTTCGAAACGTTCGCGACGGACGTTGCGGGCCGACCGGGCTGTTATCGTTATACTTATACTCTGCTTGACCGTGTATATACACGCAGCAGCAGTAGCAGCAGCAGGCAGCGGTAGCAGGATAGTCGAGGAAGTGGCGGTATCTCGCCACATCCTACCTCGTCCTGTTCCCGTCTTGCCAACGGAGGGAGTGCAGACTGCCTCACTCAGCCTCTCAGCCCAGGCCCCAGTGAAAGCGACAGCGAGCGAGCGCGCGAGCCGCGGACCGCGGAGTCGAATTGCAGACATTTAATTACGTCGTTCGCAAGCTGTGCGTTTATCTTACTCAGTTTTCGGGGTCGGTCGTACCGATTACGCGGTCCCTGATAATAGCGATCGGTGCGATAAAAAAAAAAAAATGATCACCTAGCCTTAGCGAGAAGAAGCTCTTCGCGCGATTATGTGGGACTCCCGCGAAAATTTCTTCTCCAAAACTGGCAGGACGAGATGGTCCTATGAGGCTTATTCGCCCGAGAATCAGGCACAGAGTCAAGACACGTTCGCCAGGATGCGCCCTTCCGTAACGGCGCAACAAGATCCTGCGTCGCAGCAGCGTGTGAATGTGCAACAGCGTACGAGCTATCGCCAGCAACGATCTTCTTGGCAACAGGATAGCCGTTCGTGGTACACGACGCACGTCAATTTTCTCCTTCGTCCTTCGCCTTCTTGCGCTATCGCGATATTCACAAAGACCTGTTTGTTTCTTCATAAACGGCGCGCGACACTCGACGAAGGATATCTGGAGATAACATTTTTGAGATATATTCGTCTTTATACGGTTATTTTATGTTATCTCATTTCGTGTCCTCGCAGTTTTGCGTTTGTTAAAATGATTATGAAGCGATTGTCAGAAATGCGCAGAGAAATTGTAAATGGTAAATATTGGGATGGATAAATTGGAGAAACTGTATAATCTATGTTTCGTTGATTTGTTGTTCACGTTGCCACTCGGATTTTATGCGATTTTCTCGCATGAGCAAAAGAAAAAAGTGATAACGGTGCAATATGTATGCCACATGTACCGCCCACGATTTAGCCCGGTGCAACATTCACCCGTTATGTTACTTGGTATATTTCGTTAACTCTTTAGATAAGAACTGCTTTGATTCATGCAAATATATTCTCTTTACGTAATCTAATTTAAAATTTTTTTTACTCTTACATCAATAATTAAATTGATTGAAAAATCACTGACAACTTGCCACTTTTTAACATGGTTAGAACGATTCTTGTCTTGCCTCACTCTCGAGATAATATAACAAAGTGTACAAAAGAAGGAGCACAAGAGAGAATAATTGCGAATGACCGAAGGAATTAATTGACTAAAAACACAAAAACCGATGTTTTGTCATTTACAGCGAAGTGAGCATATCATCCGCCCGCGCGTCGGTGATGGTGTATGACGACGTGAACAAGAAATGGATACCGAGTGGCAGCTCGTCCGGCCTGTCCAAGGTCCAGCTCTATCACCATCAGGTGAACAATACGTTTCGCGTGGTCGGCAGGAAGCTGCAGGACCACGAGATTGTCATCAACTGCGCGATTCTCAAGGGACTCAAGTACAATCAGGCCACGGTCACGTTTCACCAGTGGCGGGATAACAAGCAAGTCTACGGGCTCAACTTCTCCAGTAAGGACGACGCCGATGCTTTCGCTCGGGCGATGCTCCAGGCACTCGATGTAATTTATAACATTTTTTTCATATCTTACGGTCTTATTAGAATTAATCCCAGCTTACTACAGATTTTACTATTCATTTTGGATTTGTAGTTTTGGCATTTGTAATGTATTGTTTTAAGTTATTACGGCGGCTTAAAGGATCATAACTCGTGTGTACATGCGTGTGTGGAGGGGGGGGGGGGGGGGGTAATAACTTTCATTAGGAGAAGCAAAACTTTCTGACAAACACTCACTTGGACCATCTTGGATGCCATTAACCAGAAACGAGAAAACAAACTTAATCGATTTCAGTTACAGCAATTACAATTGCCAATTTTGCTAGGCGTTGTCGTAATTGGATATATCATTGTTAATTAGCTTCTAATTACACATCACGTCCGTTGCGATGTTGCGTAGGTGCTGAGCAATGGTAGTAACATATCAAGAAGTCTCGCTCCGACAACCACCACGACTACTCAACAGCAAACCGCCTATCAACAACAGCAGCAGCAGCAGCAACAGCAGCAACAGCAGCCACAGCAGAGTCAGGCCACCGCTCAATATGAGGAGGACATGGGATACAGGTATGTTTTGTTTATTTTCTTTTTCGCTTTCAAATGATTTATAGCGTTTATTACTGCAATTATTATCTGTCAAGAGATATCATACAGCGCATACAACGTCCAATCGAGTCACGTCACGTTTTCGAATGAAATGCAGGCTACCTTATTTCTTTCTATTTGAAATGTTTTCTTTAAATACAACAAATCAGTGTGGAGACACCATTACGAGATAGTTTTTGGTATACATGATGTGGTCGTTTATATATTGTAGAAGCGCGAAAAGTTTATAGGGTGACAACTTACTTTACGGACATAGGCCATTTCAATTTCCCCATCGTTTACCTAAAGCGAATCACACATCTGTCCTGACTGGTTGCAGTCAAGGTCGTAACGCGCGGATCTCCTTGTCCCTGAGCCATCTGCCTACAGGAGGCCAGACGGCCCTGCCCGTAGGCTCCGCCACCACAACCCCCGAGCACCACGTGACCGTTAGTGGTGCTGTTGGCACCGTTATTCAAATGGGCTGTGCGCGTGGCTCACCGGGCGATGGACACTCGAGGTGATCTTCCCGTCCTTTTAACCCGTAATAACCTGAATTTCTCAATTAACTGCTTTCAAAATCTCTTTTACCCAACATGTTATTAAATAATATGATGCGGAAAAGTATCTGTATGAATATCTACCGAATAGCAATGTCTACAAATATACTGAAATATGTTTTATAAAGATTTTTCTAAAACATGTCGAGGAGTTATTGATTTAGTACTGACAGCATTAGGTTAATATGGGTTAAAGGTCATGTAGATCTATCTAGGACTCCTGATTCCCTGTAGTAAAGATCGCGGGCATTACCCAGAAGTTAGGTGAACCGTTCTATCCACGTTTTCTCCTTGCATTTTTTCCCTTTCCCTTTCATGTATAAGTTCCCGAAGAGTGTTGCAATTTAGCGGTTTTAATTAACCGAATTCGTTCTACTCTTTTTTTCTTCTCCCTTCCATATGGTGAATCTATCATGGGTAAATCTACACGCGAGACGCGAGACTCCGGCTACCGTGAAAACGAGGATCGGCGGAAAGATATTTACGCGATGTCGAAAATAAAATCGCGGAGACTAAGCGGGAGAATTCGCTCCGTCTGTTGCACTCTGCGCCTCTCAAAATAACTCGAATACATTGCGCGACCGAGCTTGACATTTTTTCTCCGGCTTTTCGTGAACGTTTCTTACAAAATTCAAGATAAATTCGATATTCAAAGCGATTGTCGGATAAGGATCGGTCTTAGCTAAATATACAAACTTGCCCAGGGATAGGAAAATAAGCGATACGCAGCTATGTTAGCTTGCTCTGTATGGAAAGTACCTTGCGCTATGTAATAAAAATATAACGGATTAATATCTTCTTTACTTCCTTGGTTCGTATAAATTGATATCAATGTTTAAACGTCTGTTAACAATAGCCTATGACGTAGAGTAAAAGTATTCTATTATCGCTGAAATACAGGGTGTAAGTATGTTTGGAAACCTCGTGAGCGTGCTCCTGGATAAAAAGTATGAACAAATGTTCCTATGAACATGGGTTTTTCCCAAGTGATGTGAAAAAACTCTGCAGGGAAGCATTTCCGGACCCATGTTTATAGGAACTTTTTTCTTTAAAATTGTCCAAGAAATCACTATCTGGAGTTTTTGACATCACTTAAGCCTTGTGTCCACGATCCAAGAACTTGGTTCAAGATCTGGGATGGAGTAAGAATTAACCAATCGCATTGGTCGAATTGTTTAAATGCGATTGGTTAATTCTTTCTCCATCCCAGATCTTGGCTCAAGTTCTTGGATCGTGGACACAAGGCTTTAGAAAAAAATTTTTATTTTTTTTTAACTTTGAAGTATAACTCTGCAGGGAAGCATTTCCGGACCAATGTTCATGTAGGAACATTTGTTCATACTTTTTATCCAGGAGCACGCTCGCGAGGTTTCCAAACATATTTACGACTCACTCTGTATATTTATAGCGAAATAGAAAATAATCTTTGCAGCGCAGTATTATTTAGCAATTTTAGCATGTAGCGTGCGACACAATTATAAGATTACCCGTGCGTTTATATAATTTTTTCTCTTTGTGTCAGTGTTGGAAAATATTTATCAAGCCAGTTAAAGTGTAATAAGTGATCTATTGTGTCCATTATATTAGTTGGCTGGCTCTATTACGCTTTACATTAATAATGCATTGTGCATTAATGAAAATAAGTGCATTTTGTAACTGCTTCCAATTTCCAATTTCTGTACAGAACCATGACTAGAGAGGACGTGGCAATAATTCAGGAACGCAGAATGTCTCAGCAAAGTCAAGGTATTATATTATATTTATGGTTTTAACACAATATATTATACACACACTTATATACCGTACACGCATATATATACCGAATATTATACATAAAATATAATTTTACAACGGGCGCATATGTACGTGCGGAGTTTGTAAAGTGTATTTGAATTACAAGAATATTATCCTAGAAGAGAGATGTCAAAATTGTATATAATTTATAAATATGTACACACATGTTGTATATATTGTATATATATTTAGAGATCAAATTTCTTTGCAGCAACTGGAAGTCCCAATCCCATATCACCGAGTTGTCCATCTGCTGCACAACAACAGCAGCAACAGCAGCAGCAGCAACAACAACAACAATCCGGTCATCATCGAACTTCGTCAGCACCGCCGGCGCCACAACCGCCTCAACAGCAACAACTAGCCCTACAGGGTGTCGGCGGTATGGTTCCAGCCGCTCCGCAAATGTCGGCTGGACCGGGAGTCGGTCCTCCGGTACCACCGCCCCAGCCGCCGATTGCACCCCCTGCCCCACCATGCCCGCCAACGATGATGAACTTTAGTTCGTCCGCGGCGCCGGCGCCACCGATGATGATGATTCAGTACGCACAATCGCCATCGTCTCAGTCGAACCTTGCGAATCAACAGCCCCAATGCCAGTCTATGTACGTTACTAATCAAGCAAATCAGTATGGTGCCGCGTCTGCAAGCAATCAATACGCGAGTGCCACTGTTCCTAGCAGTAGCAGCGGTACCGGAAGCGGTGCGGCCTCTGTCGTGGGCCAAAGCCCGAACCAATTTCCGCCGTCCGGCAGTCAGAACAATTTCTACGCTACTAACAGTCAGTCGAGCAATTACACTACTGGTGGACCGGTTAATACAGGCCAATACAGTCAGTCGATTGCCAGTCAAGTCGCGCAATATAGTAGCAGCGGTAGTAATCAGTATGGAAGTAATAACTCGATAAATCAGTATGCTGCCGGTCCACCACCTGGCCCGGCAAGTCAATACGCGGTCGCGCAACCCGGTCAATCGCAGTACGGCTCCAATATTGTGTCTCAGGCGCAAGCACAGTATGGTGGTACCGGTCAGGTACAAGCGGCTGCCACAGCGGGTACCACGAATCCGTATGGGACACCATCAAATTCGGTGAATCAGTACGCTACCGGTGGGCACCACACTGTCAGCGCTAACGCTTACGCTCCTATTGCTAGTGGTGGCCCGCCACCGCCTCCGATGGTATCGCTGGCTGGGCCTGCTGCACCGCCTCCGCCGCCACCGCCACCTGCACCTAACGCGAACAGTTCCACCGTCGCTGTCGGTTCCGGTTCATCCGTCAGTTCCTCGAATGATCCTCCGCCTGACACTAATTCATTAGCCGCTGCCCTTCAAGCACGTCTTAAGAAGAAACAGGTAATTTTCTTTTTTTTTATTTTAATCTTTTAATTAGATAGAATTGTCACTCGTTTGCAGAAACATGATATAATGTTATGTTACATTAACATGTTTTATATGTATTAAAAATAGAAAATAGAAAACACGCAAGTAGAATAATAAAACTGTTTTTTAATATATAAGACAAGGCAATTGAGAGCAAACGCCGGTGTGGTTTAGCGATACAAAATTATATCATAATTTCAAAAATTTACACGACAAACTTTTTTATCAATAGCAACAGTCACAACCAGTGGAGAACAGTGGCTCGAGCACCAGTAGTAGCGGCAGTGGAAGCGGTGGAGGCAATTATGGCACCTTAGGGAGAGGTGGAGGTGGCGGAATGGCTTCCATGATGGACGAAATGGCTAAGACTTTAGCACGTCGACGGGCTGCCGCCGAGAAGAAACAACCCGAGCAGCCACCGGTACGTAAACATTTATCATGTAACTTGGATATTCGGAGATTGACAAAAGCATTGGATTTGAAAGATCGGCGAGAAAGAGAGAGAGAGGGGGGAGAGGGAAAAAAGAAGAAAGCACTAATCGAGAAGTTTCTTTTACAGGAACCGGAAAGTTCGCCAGACAAGAAGTCTTGGGACAAGAATGCGTCGAATAATAAGTTCTCCAACGGCGCAGAATCGCCGAAATCGGTACGCAAGAGGTTCGGTTCGGCTTCGGAGGATACTCTCCTCAAAGTAAACGGTGTTAACGATGGAACTTCGCTCACTGCGCAAGAGATGGAGGCCATTAAGGTGGAGATAATTAAAGAAGTGCGGAAAGAATTCCAGAAAATGAAGCAAGAAATAATTGATGGTATAGACATATATATGCTACAACTAGTTGCAACTGTGCAAAATTAAATTAATTTAACGATTTACAAGATGTAAATACAAAAATGTTTGTTTTATATGAATTATTTTATATTTTCAGCCGTAAGAACAGAACTGAATAAGAGATAAAGAAGATGATAAAGAGGAAATAAATGGCATAAAATCAAGCTCTCGAAAATGAAAGGAAGGAGACGAAACAGAAAGAAGTTAAGGAGAGTTATACGACTAGATTGCTCGATATCAAAGTGGTATCATTGAGAACCACATACAGGTTTTTACAACATATTTACGAGAATGTAATGTGATTACATTCATGTATATCGAACATTTATGTGTAAGTAAATTAATCTTAGTGTCTTAAGTGGCCGTAATTTTTTCGTTATTTACTAAATAACAATCGTAACAGAACGTTGAATTAATTGAGTTTCAATTAATTCAGTTTACGAGCAAATTGATTTGTTTATACGCATAAAGAGTTACGAGAAACCTTTACAGATTCTGAGCGAGAGAAATACTTCAATAAAAATATAAAATAAATACACGCACAATGAAATATCGCTTCGTAGTTTAAAGGGATATCGATAAAGACCAAAAAAATGGTGTATTATTTATAGCATAAATGATATCGATTTCTATACATAAATATCTATTATAATGTTCTCATCTCTCTCTCTCTCTCTCTCTCTTCTTTACCCTCTCCCCTCTCCTTTCTTCTGTTTCTTCTCATCTCTCTTTTCCTGTCTCTTTTTCTCGACAAGTTTATAGTCAAGACCGATTAAAAGAGAAATTTTATAATTAAATTTCAAAAAAGAAACTCAATTATTTCAACGTTCAAGTTACGCATCGTATATTTTTTATTGCATATGGTTAGACAGAGTTTCTCTTGTATGTTGAAACATTCTTTAACATAAAAACGATCTCATCATAGAACATTCTATGTAGAATTTTTTCATCAATGACGTGGCATGTGTTTTCTTCGCATTTTTGCGTTTGTTTTTTATTTTATCGAGGCGATATTGTACTGCCATTTTAATTTATGTAAAGCTCGTTGCATTATCGATTTTTGTCATGATGCGAATGAATTTTTGAAAATATAACAGACGAATACATTCCAAGAAACACACCTCGTTCCCCGATACGCTAATCTCTTAGACATGTTGAACGTTGTACATAGCAATAAAGACGATAGACGGATGCCACGATCGTTGATTGTGAAATTTTCAAAAGAACATTGCGCTTAAATGATATATAGTTAAGAAATCTCCATGTTAGTCCAGTCTTGGATATCGAATATCTAAATTGCGATTCACATTTTTCGCACGTTTAATATAACGAGCTGTTCTTCAGGAAAACTACAGTCGTATATTGAAGATACCGCTGTACATTAAAGATACTTTCCGGTTGATTGAAAATTTTCGGCATTTATAATTATAACTTCATAGCTTTTTCTATGGTTAGTAACAATTTTTACCTAGCTTGCTTTCAACGAGCATTTCTGTTTAGACAATTTGGTTTGCGCATTTACGTGCACGAATGAGTTATTGAACATCCATACGATAAATAATTTACTTTTTATATTATCCTTCTCGAGGCTCTACTTACTTTATTTTACACTCTTAATACAAACGAATGTCATCGTGGCTAAATTTTTACGCGAAAAATCCTGGCTTTCATTAATCGATGAATTTAATAGTTAAAGAGAGATATGTTAATTATGCTTGATTAATTCATTATTATTGCGAACAATTATTATTAATAATAACGAATTTTCTACATCAAAACAACCACATAAGATATACTATTGGCTATTGGTGAACATCTATGGAAAATTACACTGCTAATAAAAAACAATTTAATCGGTAATTTAAAAAATATTTTCTAACATAATTAGATATATATGTATATATATGAAATATTATTTAATAACAGATATTTGTCTCTTATACAAATCAATATTCATTGTTAGATAGAAAAAATAACAATCTTTTGTAACATAATCCGACATTTAGTACTGATTTGTGAGTCAGAGTTGTATTATGTGCGAAGGATCACTTTACATGTAAATTGCCTTTTTATCTGACACCAAACGGTCAATTTTTGTACAAGTGTTTGATTAATGTCCGATAAAACGTTGACCACGAGTAATATGGTGGAATAGCATGTATATCTACCCATTTTTATCTCGTAAAACCCATTTTATACGCGAATTTTGCGTTGGTAGTCTCTACCAATTCTCGTAACTTCGAAGGCTGAATTTTACACGGTTTTTTTATTACGCAATGCTTTACTGCGCTTTATTACATTGGTACGGTTTTATTACATTGGCACGCTAGCTTACGATAAGCGTAATCATAAGAACTCTTGATAATCATTCCGAAGGAATTAGATAAAACACAATTTTTTTTTCTAGTCGAATTATCGGCGTGCGAGTTATATCACAAGGAAAGATACAAAAATTTTGACAGCAAACGTCGATAAAGCTTATTTTCAAGTCACCTAAATGTCGCATAATTTATCATTTATGTTTTATCGATTATCTCTTTTATTTTTAACTTAAATATTGTTTAAATTTATCTAGTGTATTTGATTTAACATTTATTTCCTCCCCGTACACATTTATTTCCTACCCTTGCGAAATAATGATTTGCCTTCCAATTTGGAAATTCCAAGGCGCATCGCCGATACATCACCGAGATGCATCGAATGTTTTGATCGATAATTGAGAGACACGTATGCAATTTACAAATTTACAATGCACGAGTGCGCGCAATTATCTTTTTATATAGTATACACTTCTTTCCTTTCTCCTTCTTTATTTCTCGAGGCATTCTTTTCCGCTTCTTTTTACTACATATTTTATACTCCATTACCTTTGTACATATAAATTCATCTATGTGGATCTTCCATTATATAATGTGTATTTATTTTATTCATCTTTTCTCTTTCTTCTTCTTTCTTTCGTTCTTTTTCTTAAATAAAGCTGTCAGTGTATGAGAGAGGGAGAAAATGTGAAAATATTGGCACGAAGGACAAGATCTTTTTCGAATGTTCCTCTAGCCGCGACTTCAGACGACTCGTTTTCTTATAGGTATTATCGTCGCTTATGTCCTGCGCTTTTTTCTTTCATCTCTGTCTTTTTACTTTCCTTCCTGTCTTCCTTCTTTCCTTCCTTCCTCCCGATATAAAGGATATTTTACGTAATTTGCCCTCTATCATAATGACAGAACCTGCCGAATTTTGAGACGATTCTTTCTCAATTTCAAAGAAAAAAACTACATTGTCACTTTTTTAATATTTAACGTTAAATATTATGATAATTAAAAAGTTTCGAGCTAATTTTATCGACATAAATTATCGAAATCTAAAATTAAAGAGAAATACGAAAGAGAGAGAACGGAAGATAGAGAGAGAGAGAGAGAGAGATAAATATGTATTATAAGTAAAAGTGAACTATATATACATATATATAAAATAGAGGAATATTTTTAAATAAAGATATATATACTATTATATTTATATTATATTTATTATATACGTTTCTCTCTAACAAACTTAATTCGGAAAATGTTTTTTATTAATCGTTCATAACTCGAGAAGCATATTGGCATATCGATAGTTTTAATTGAGGAAGAATCTGCTCCAAATGCTCGTAGAATCTGTTGTTAAAATTAAGCTGCACAGTCGTTGTGAAGCATCGTGTATATTTACGATGCACGTATAACCGCGCGTTAATAATATTTGCTTCTTTTCTTTCTTTACACGCCGCGGCTGCCCGTCGTTCTGGTTAATGCAACGCATTTTTATCGCGTCATTAGAGTCTACACGATGTTTGCGACTACGCATTATCAAAGTTGCGATATGCATATTAGCCGCGCATACTTTTTTTGCACTTAGATACAGTATATTAAGTATATGCGTATAGTGGAACTATAATTTTCATATCATAATCTTAACGCGAGTATTAAGAGTGTTTTTGTGTTTAGATTAAAAAAGTTATTTAAGGAGAGCGGGCCGAGAAGGCTTGGATACGAACGAGGAGAACAATGATAAAAAGAGTTGTCACGACCAAGGCCATTAATAAGCACTGTGTTTCGCGAAGTTAAAATGTCAACGATCGAATGCATAAACGACTCTAAATTCGACTCTAAACGTTTAAGACGAGTGAAACCAGCGACGAAGATTTAATAATTTAACTCACGTCCTCTCATCCACTTCTTCCCAATTTTCAACAAGCGATTCTAAAATTCTATATATGTATATATTTCATCGCGTGAATACAGCGTTTCAGATTCCGCGCGCTGTGTGTGTTTTCTCACGTTTCCATTAAGAATTACTATTTATTACTTTTTAAGCGATAAATGTACAAGTTGTAGAAAATTGACGAGCAAACACGATCTCGGGCACTTTTGAAGATTAACGTGCAAAGATTAATTTCGTTAATACAAGCCTAATATAATCACAATTTTATGAAAAGTGACAATGTAATTTTACAAAAGTCTGCACGTATTTTCCATGATTTGTGCAACATTCATTAATTTATTATTAACAATGAATGAATGAATGAATAAATAAATAAATAAATTGTTGCCGGCTTCACTCGTGCGAGTGAAAATGTTGGTGTTTAAGCTATGTTTAGAAACGTATGTGCGGAATGACTGCGGATTAACATGTGTAAACATTAATTAATAAGTTGTGTCGTAAGCGTTACGATACCACGAAGACTTGTACCTTCCATGGTATCCTTCACTTTTAAACGTCGCTTCGTCCTGCCTTCGATATAAGTGACATGTGAAAGAATCGCGTATTCGTAAACATTATTAGACCATGAATTGGGACGAGCGACTGGCACGCGATACATGTGGTTTTCTAGTTTAACGATCAAATGCGTATTCAGATAAAATTTCTGAATCGTCGGTATTTCAATAAAATTCGCGCAAAGACGAAAAGCGAGCGAAAGCGACTTTTGTCATGTAAGATAAAAAAAAAAACATACGCCGATAATTACCGGAATGCACAAAGCGTAATAACGAGGCGCGAATGGATCGTCGAAACTGTTTAGCTTTTACGTAAGAGAGGAGCAGGGAACTGTTTGAAATCGATATATAAATAAGTTTGGATTTCTGGATGATGTAGAGATAAGATAAGATCGTGAAAAGGCATCTCCATGTTGCCCGTGGCATATGGAAAGAAACGATCTGTATGACATAAGGCACATTTTTTGCAGCATCGAACACGTTGAACTCGATGAAATGAAATTTGTTGTTGCCGAAAGGAGCGCGTGCGAGGATACATGATGCGAATCATAAGTCGCCGTTGTTGGCATGCCGAACTTTACCTCGAATTGTGATATGTTGTGCTGAATGATCGCGTGTGAATCAAACAGCGTCCGTCAACAGCCATCGACTGCCAAACCCTCGAGATTTCTCTCATAGATTCCTCGCAGCGTGCGTTAGGACTCGGAGCTTACGAGCGAGAGAGAGAGAGAGAAAGAGAGAGAGAGAGAGAGAGAGAGAGAGAGAGAGAGAGAGAGAGAGAGAGAGAGAGAGACAGAGAGAGCAGCTCGTCGTTTACCAGTATATCGTATAATCAGCGCGTTTTTCACAAACAATTTTTTAAATTCTTTTCATGCGAGGTGAGGAGAATTTACAGGTACTTGTACGACTTGTACTTGTTAACCGTCGTTGATCATCATTAAATATGATGACGACCACATCGATCTTATTCGGTGCTGAGGATTGAGGAATCTAGCGCGCGCGCGCGTGCGCGCGGTAGTACTCTTTCAATTTTATAACATTATAACGCACATTTACGACTTCGATCATTTCCCCGAAATTAGACCTAAACACTCGTTAATTCCTCTTTTTCCCTTTCCCGTATTCCCTTTTGCAAACAATTCATTTTTCGCACAAATGCAAGAGCTAAATCATGAGCTGTGATGACGCGTAAGCACCGAAGGAGTTGCGAATGGTTTACTTTTCTGAAAGTGGACGAGACGAGCTCAAGGACGCCGCGAAGTTAATGTAATATTTTAAGTGAATGAGATAAAGAGCGACAAAACTACTTTGTATCGAAAGATACGTTCTTTTAATTGTAGCGAAAGCGCAAACTACAGCGAGCACCGAATATGGCTACTACTTCGTTTCGTAAGACGTATCTTGAAAATATTTGTATGTAAATGAATGACAAAACAATAAAAAGAGTATACGCTGTACGAACCTTCTCTCCTTTTTACGTAATGTAATTAAATTTTTATCACGCAACGAATCATCGTGAGAGAGAGAGAAATTAGGGTAAGGAGGGGCTATTTGAGTCAGTTAAAGAAAAAATTGGATAAAAAATTTTCGAGCCAAAAAGCCCCTTCCTATAATGCTAAACATTGAAACCCTGGTGAAAATAAAACGTAAAAGAAACGTCAGTAAAGCGTAAATTGGAGAGTAAGTCGAGTGTAAGAGAAGTGTAACGGAAGTGTAAGCGAAGCCTGTAAGAAGCGAAAATTGGAACATCGGAGCGTAAAGAAAGCGACATCTAAACGTTAAAAAAGCGTTAATCGAGCGTTGTGGAACCGCGCTTGCCGAAGAGTTCCACAACGCTCGATTAACGCTTTTTTTAACGTTTAGATGTCGCTTTCTTTACGCTCCGATGTTCCAATTTTCGCTTCTTACAGGCTTCGCTTACACTTCCGTTACACTTCTCTTACACTCGACTTACTCTCCAATTACGCTTTACTGACGTTTCTTTTACGTTTTATTTAGCGTAAAGAAAGCGACATCTAAACGTTAAAAAAGCGTTAATCGAGCGTTGTGGAACCGCGCTTGCCGAAGAGTTCCACAACGCTCGATTAACGCTTTTTTAACGTTTAGATGTCGCTTTCTTTACGCTCCGATGTTCCAATTTTCGCTTCTTACAGGCTTCGCTTACACTTCCGTTACACTTCTCTTACACTCGACTTACTCTCCAATTTACGCTTTACTGACGTTTCTTTTACGTTTTATTTAGCGTAAAGAAAGCGACATCTAAACGTTAAAAAAGCGTTAATCGAGCGTTGTGGAACCGCGCTTGCCGAAGAGTTCCACAACGCTCGATTAACGCTTTTTAACGTTTAGATGTCGCTTTCTTTACGCTCCGATGTTCCAATTTTTCGCTTCTTACAGGCTTCGCTTACACTCCGTTACACTTCTCTTACACTCGACTTACTCTCCAATTTACGCTTTACTGACGTTTCTTTTACGTTATAATTTATACTGTAAAATACAATATAAAATTTACTTATCGTAAACCATTATTTTATTGCTGAAAATCTTGATTACGTCCAAGCTTAACTAAATAAATTTATATTGTACTTAGAAAATTTGCTTACGTCCACCGCTGGATTTGAACCTGGAACCCCTGGATCTTGAGTCAGTCACCTTCCGCACTGTGCTACAACATTGATTGATGAAGACGTTTCATATGTTTACATATGTTACACTTATTGTTAGCAGACGTACGGAAGGTGTCAGCTATATTATTATTACCCTTTTAATAGGGTCGGCTTAATATACATGTATATATATATTTTTTACAAAATTGATGAAGGTGCAAGAAGTGTATCGGTAAGTTGCATATACTCTTTATGAAGCGTTTGGGAAGCGTAGACAAAGTGTCAATCAGTGAAGTGTGCAAGAAGTGTATCGATAAGCTTTATACACTCTTTACGGAGTGTTTGGAACGTAGACAAAGTGTCAATCAGTGAAGTGTGCGAGAAGTGTATCATAAGCTTCATATACTTTTTATGGAGCGTTTGGGAGCGTAGACAAAGTGTTAATCAGTGAAGTGTGCGAGAAGTGCATCGATAAGCTTCATATACTCTTTACGGAGTGTTTGGAAAACGTAGACGAAGTTGTCAATCAGTGAAGTGTGCGAGAAGTGTATCAATATGCTCCATACACTCTTACGGAGTGTTTGGGAAACGTAGACAAAGTGTCAATCAGTGAGGTGTGCGAGAAGTGTATCAATAAGCTCCATACACTCTTTACGGAACGTTTCGGAAGCGTAGACGAAATGTCAATCAGTGAAGTGTGCGAGAAGTGTATCATGAGCTTCATACACTCTTTACGGAACGTTTCGGAAGCGTAGACGAAGTGTCAATCAGTGAAGTGTGCGAGAAGTGCATCAATAAGCTTCATACACTCTTTACGGAGTGTTTGGGAAACGTAGACGAAGTGTCAATCAGTGAAGTGTGCGAGAAGTGTATCAATATGCTCCATACACTCTTTACGGAGTGTTTGGGAAACGTAGACGAAGTGTCAATCAGTGAAGTGTTGCGAGAAGTGTATCAATGAGCTTCATACACTCTTTACGGAACGTTTCGGAAGCGTAGACGAAGTGTCAATCAGTGAAGTGTGCGAGAAGTGCATCAATAAGCTTCATACACTCTTTACGGAGTGTTTGGGAAACGTAGACGAAGTGTCAATCAGTGAAGTGTGCGAGAAATGTATCGATAAGCTTCATACACTCTTTACGGAGTGTTTGGGAAACGTAGACGAAGTGTAAATCAGTGAAGTGTGCGAGAAGTGCATCGATAAGCTTCATACACTCTTTACGGAGTGTTTGGGAAACGTAGACGAAGTGTCA
>JASTWQ010001098.1:0-35076 GCA_035220615.1 Leptothorax acervorum
AACGGGTAGTGGAAATTAAATTAAATTTGGTGTGATTATGGATTTATGTTTTGACAATATAAAAATATTTTTTTTATTAAGAAATGGTGACGAAAAGAAAAAATATGGCCGCCGGCACACATCAAGGTTTGAAAAAAACGCATTTTGCGGTGGACATTGTCCCGCCTAAACAATCCATCTAAAACAAAAAAACAAAATGGTGTTTTTAAGCTAACAGTAGTGGTTAGTCGGTGACGATCGCCGATTGTCGATTTTGTCGTTTGTTACAAAATAGCGACGAGTTGAAATTGAAATTTAAAAATATATTTTTCGCCACTTGTAACAACTCGTTTTACAACTTTGCAGTTTTGGTGCGAAAAAAGGACGGGACGATCAGGTTCTGTGTCGACTACAGGAAATTAAATGAGGTAACGAAGAAAGTATCCCTTACCAAGAATAGACGATATCTTCGACCAACTCGCATGTAACACCTGGTTTTCCACTTTTGATCTAAAAAGCGGATATTGGCAGTTAAAAATCCGTCCCGAGGATAGAGAGAAAATTGCATTTTCGGTCGGGAACGGTCTCTGGCAGTTCACTGTCATGCCTTTAGGACTCTGTAACGCTCCCGCGACTTTTGAGCGATTGATGGAGAAGGTTTTGCGTAAATTATTGTCGAAAATTTGCTTAGTATACTTAAATGACGTAATCATTTTCGGAAAAAGTTTTGAAGAAATGATAGAGAACTTAAGGACAGTTTTTCAACGGTTATTAGACAAATTTAAATATAAATCCAAAAAAATGTGTTCTTCTTGGAAAAAGAGTCAAATATTTGGGACATTTAGTTTCCGCGGAGGGCGTAGCGACTGATCCCGAGAAAATCTCCGCTGTCAGAGACTGGTCAATTCCGCATACCAGGAAGCTATTGCGGAGCTTCCTGGGTTTTTGCTCTTATTACCGCAAATTTGTAAGAAGATTTTCTTCCCTCGCGAAACCTCTTTATGCCTTAACAGAAAATCGAACTAAGTTTCTTTGGGACGAGAGTTGTCATAATGCTTTTGAAACACTAAAATTGAAATTGTCTTCCCCCACGGTTCTCTCTTTTCCGAAGGGGCAAGGAGAAATTGTTTTGGATACCGACGCGTCTAATAGTGGAATCGGCGCGGTCTTGTCGCAAAGACAAGAGGGGGAGGAGAAAGTAATTGCATATTTCAGTCGAGTATTGAGCAAAGCTGAAAGAAACTACTGCGTGACGCGACGGGAACTTTTAGCGATTGTCGATTCAATTAAATCCTTCCGCCATTATCTTCTCGGGCGGAAATTTTTGATTTGTACAGATCACGTCTCTTTAAAGTGGCTTATGTCCTTCAAAGATTTGGAAGGACAACTGACACGGTGGCTGGAGAAGCTCCAGCAGTATCAGTTTGACCAGATATGGGCGATACTGTATCGATATTTCAAGTATCGATATTTTAGTGTTGATACATCAATAATTTGTATCTATTTTATTGTTCGATATTTCCTCGTATCGATACTCAACCGATCTTTGATATCGATCTTCGATACACTTATGTTGATTGCCCGTAATAGTATATATTCTATGGTCCTTGACCTTGACTGTCCTTTGTCCTTTAATGGCCGCCAGACTGTCAGACCGCGTGGTGCCGTGCTAGAGATGGGCGTATCGACCTGAACGTATTGATACATCGTATCGATACGTGTCGTGGATAAAAATATTGATACACAAAAAGTATCGGATGTCTCGTATCGATATCTTCAATATCGATACTTACAAAAAGATATTGGATTCTATAGTCCAGCCTCACTTTGAAGTTATCCATCGAAAGGGACAGACGCACAAAAATGCTGACGGCTTGTCTAGACGACAGTGTGAAGGGTACGATTGCGGGTATTGTGCGAAAGTAGAGAAGAAATATGCGGAGGGGCATGAAGAGACTATCGCCCGGATTGTTCTAGAGGGGGAAAATTTGCTAGACTGGCGAAGGGAACAAGAGGAAGATCCGGATATTTTGATTATCCGCTGTGGAAAAGAAGCCGGTAGACGTCCGTTACGTTCGGAGATCTTTGCCAGGGGCGTCCCTGCCCGGATTTATTGGGCGTATTGGGATGCGCGGGAACTCAGGGACGGAATTCTCTACAATAGGTGGGATTCTCCTGATTTGAAGTCGTCTTTATCTGCTTGTTGTTCCACGCAAGCGAGTGAAGGAAGTATTAGAGATGGCTCATGATTCTTCTTCCGGGGGACATTTCGGGGTTAATAAGACCCTGGAAAAGATTCGTGGCCGATTTTATTGGGCCACGTGCAAACAGGATGTAGAAGATTGGTGCAGGACTTGTAGGGTTTGCGTTTCTAGGAAGGGACCTTCAGGGAAGGGAAAATTCCCGCTTCAAGTTTATAATGTTGGGGCTTTGTTTGAAAGAGTCCAAATGGACATCCTTGGCCCCTCCCGACGTCTTCTTCTGGGAATAGGTATCTGTTCGTGATCGTCGATTGCTTCACCAAATGGGTGGAAGCTTTCCCATTAAGGAGTATTAGAGCGAGAGTGGTAGCGGAGGTTTTCTTCAGTCAATTCATCTCCAGGTACGGAGTTCCTATTGAGGTGCACACAGATCAAGGAAGAAATTTTGAATCAAGTTGTTTTCCGAATTGATGGAATTACTCGGGATTAGAAAAACCAAAACTACCGCTCTGCATCCTCAGTCAGATGGGCAGGTCGAACGCCAACACCAAACGATAACAAATTATTTGGCGAAATACATTTCCGAGAATCAGAAGGATTGGAATCGTTGGGTTCTAATGTTTCTTCTGGCTTACAGATCTTCGAAGCATGAGACTATTTGCGTTTCTCCAGCTGAGATGTGCTTTGCTCGGAGACTTCGTTTGCCTCTGGATTTGTTTCAGGGGAGCCCTCCCAGCTCGGAGTCGCAGCTGGCAGGAAGTTTTGTTGGTAATCTAAAAGAGAAGTTAGAGGAAGTGCATTCTTGTGTGAAAGAAAGGTTGAACCTCAAGTCCGCTCGGGTCCAGACCTGGTATGACCGAGAAGCCAGACAGGCTCTTTTTCAAAAAGGGCAGAAAGTTTGGTTACACAATCCCCGAAGGGAAAGAGGGAAAGCCCCGAAGTTGCAGAGTTCTTGGGAGGGCCCATATTTTGTGGAAAGAAAGATTAGCGATGTGGTTTATGGCATTCGTAGGTCACCTAGACATAGGGGTAAAGTGGTTCATGCGGATAGGTTAGCTCCGTTCAGGGAAAGGAAGTTTAAAGAGAATTAGGTAAGGTCAGAGCCCGGGGGTTTATGAGTGAGAGAGAGAGAGAGAGAGGGAGAGGGAGAGGGAGAGGGAGAGGGAGAGGGGGAGGGAGAGGGAGAGGGGGAGGGAAAGGGGGAGAGGGGGAGGGAGAGGGGGAGAGAGAAAGAGAGATTGAAACTTAATTTAATTTTTACTTGTTTTGGTTACTGTGTTTTGGAAACATTGCTTTCACAAAGAGTTCTTTGGTACCCGCGGGAGGAACTTCGAAGAAGGGATTTCCTAGGAAAGCTCAGAGAAAACTTCAAGTGACTCGACAACAGCCGAGACCTCTTTGCTGGGGACCCTAGGACCCTTTTTTTTTTTTTTTTTTTTTTTGACGCAGGAGAAATCTTCAACTACTGGGATCCTTGGGGCTCGAAAGTCCCAGGTTTGCCCAGTAGCCCCTTTCGGGGAAGACCCCCCCCGCCTCCGGGAAGAGGCATAACGGGGGGAGTGTGGGATTGTATAGCATGCACATCGCTCACGATACTGCATGCATACCCTGCCCACTAAAACTCCTGCGGATGTCCCTCACGGCGCTCGTTGTCAGGGGGGAACCCCGGGAAACGCGCTGATTCTTCCGGGCCCCCCCAGCGCCAGGCCCAGACTTGGGCGTCAACCCGGGAGACGCCACCGGCGTCTCCCCCGGCTCCTTAGAGCCGTTTCCTGATACCACCGCGGCGGAATGGGGGGACATTCGCCCAAACCGTCGCCCCTCTAGCAGGGGTGGGTTATACTGCGGGCGCGCGGTGAACCCCGCCCGCACGCCCGCTCCACCCCCACGGTCCCCCCTCAAGTTGGGGGGGGGGGCCGTCCAAGACCGCCGACCGCCATCAACCGGCTGCGACGGCCTACCTCACGTTCCGTGGGGGGGGGGGGAGGGGGGGAGAAGAAAACCTCCTGTGCGCATTAATCGCGCCCCCCCCCCCCCCGGCCCTGTCACGTGCGGCCCCCCCCCCCCGGAGCCGGAACCACGACGGGGAGGCCGCTCCTGGGCCCGCGACGTCGTAAAAAGTAACGCCGCTGCCGTGGTGGCGGCGGTGGTCTGCGGCCCGGACCCACCCCGTCGCTCCACTCGCTGACCCTAGGACCCTAGGACCCAAAAGAATCTTTTTTTTTTTAAGAAGACCGCCTGCCCACGGTTTTTGACCCGTGGTTTTTCCGTGGGCCATAGGGCAAATGCCGGGCCCCCACTGGGGAGTCTCGCGAGACGCAGGGTCCACGGAAACCTGGACCCCCCTTGTCCGAAGACTACAAGAGGAACGGCGACAGCAGCTAGAAGAGGCAGACAACGTTTGAAAAGTTAAGAGTTTACCCTGTGGCCGACCCTGGAAGAGGAGCCCGGTAACCTGCAGCGTGGAAGAGGAGCCCGGTAACCTGCAGCAGCAGCTTACTTACCACATATACTGGAGTACTCCTTTCCACACCCAACACCCACCTCAAATACCTGTCTTGCAGTTTCTCTGTTCTATCTCTCTCCTTTTAGCTGCATAACTAATAACCGACCAAATCAACTTATCAAAAAACATCCCCTTCAACCCATATCTCTCCCAAACCTCTTCCTTATTCCTCATACCTCTCCCAATAATGCTGCTTCCTTATTTACTCTTTCTCTTATATGCCCTCTTGTTTTCCATTATATCCCACCGTGTAATCTAGATATTTAAATTCTTTTATCTTCTTTATTGCTCTTTTCTTCTACCTTCAAGATACCTTCCTTCCTGCTTCTTTCCTTTTTCACGTTCTTACTTTTATCTTTTCCATATTCAATTTTACCCCCTCTCCGTCCAAATACTTTTTCAACCTTCCCAGCATTCCCTTCATTTTTTCCTCATCTTCCGCTAGGATTGCGATGTCGCCTGTGTATGCCAGCGTGTATAGCTTTCTTCTTCTTACATTAACTCCTACCCCATCCTCCCTTTTTTAACATCTTGTTCACGTCTGCCACCAAGAGTTAACAAAGCTGGGCTCAGTGGGCAATCATGCTTAACTCTTCTTCCCGTCTAAAACTTTTCCCCCTCCTTCTCCCCCACCTTTAACTCTTCTTTCCGGTTCCCTCAAAACCTCTTTACATCTCCTAACCAGATATTTTCTCACCTTTATCACCTCCACCAACAACTTTCAGTCCACCAAGTCAAAAGCTGCTCTCATCCACAAATACCACGATTAACTTCCCATTTTTTTGCCTATTATATAATTAAATAGTTCAGGACATAAATGCTATTGTTCTCAATCTAAACTCGGTTTGACCCGGCAGCAGACCCTTTCTTTCCACCTCCCTCATTAATCTTTCCGCCAACACTAATACACACACACACCTTACATGCCATTTGCGTCAGAGGTTACTCCTTTCACTATAAGCTTCCATCCTTTCTCGCTTACTTTTCTTTACTACCAGTATTATGACCCCCACTCCCATCCTCTTGGCCATTTTTCTCCTTTCCAAACCCTATTGCATACCTTCTATATGCATTCTTCCACCTCCTCTCCTTCGTACTTTCACATTTTATTTGGAATTCCATCCCCGCTCATTGCTTTTCCATCTTTCAACTTCCTCACTTCCTCCCTAATTTTCTTCCTCTTTATCTCTTCTTTTCCATTTGCATTTCTCTCTTTCAGATCCTCTAGATACCCTACATTCTATCTCTTCCAACAACTTTCTAAAATACCTATCATATTTTTCCGTTTCTATTCCTTCATTTATCCTCGTCTTTCTTTTTCTTTTTCTGTTCATTACCTTTACATTTATCCCTCCGCTGTTTTAATCTCCTTTACATCCTCCGTCCACCAATCTTTTCAATTCCTTTTGCTTCCTTATAAAGGAAGCTTTGTTTTCGTAAAAAAATTTTTTTTCACTTGCCGCTGCCAATGTTTTCAGAATGTTCTAAAACGTCGAAAAATCGCTATTTTAAAAAATGTCGGTATGTGTGTAATGTGTATGTATGTATGCGCCAAATTTACCGAAATTTCTATAACTCCAGAACTGATCAACCAAATCTTAACGAATTATATATGAAATAGGGGTAGAAAAGACTGAAGAATATAATAGAATTAGAGAAATTGCCAATATTTTAAAATTTTAACCTTTATGGGCTACATCTCAAGTCTCAATAATTGAAACTTTTCACAAATTGATGTTTTTTGACAATTTAGTTTTAATTATTGGCAACTTTTCTATGGGTGTACAAATTAGTTCGGTCCGTTTTTAAAAGATGGCTCCGGCTGTTATGAATGGTTCATAGTGACTGCCGATTTTGGCGGTTTCAGAGAGGATAGACATCTGCCAATAATATTCAGTTTATATCGCTTTGAGTTTGATACAAAAACCTTTTTTTTTACAGTGTTGGAAATGTCGAATTTTGTGTTAACCAAGCAGCATTTGCGGGAAGTTTTGATTTTCTGCTTTCATTTGAATAAAACTGCGGCTGAGGCTCATTGAATGCTCTCAAGTACTTACGGTGAGGATGCTCTTAGTGAAAGAACGTGTCGTGAGTGGTTTCAACGCTTCAAGAGCGGGGATTTTGACGTCGAGGACCGGCATGGCGGTGGAAGAGAGAAAATCGGTGTAGTATATTATGAGCTGTTGAAACCGAGTGAAACCATCACAGAGGATCGGTATCGAACGCAATTGATGCGTTTGAGCCGAGCATTGAAGGAGAAACGGCCACAGTACCAAGAGAGACACGATAAAGTTATCTTCCAGCATGACAATGCTCGGCCACATGTCGCAAGACCGGTCAAAACATACTTGGAAACGCTGAAATGGGAGGTCTTACCCCACCCGCTGTACTCTCCAGACGTTGCTCCTTCCGACTACCATTTGTTTCGATCGATGGCACTCGGCCTGGCTAATCAGCATTTCCGCTCTTATAAAGAAGTCAAAAAATGGATCAATTCGTGGATCGCCTCAAAAGACGAGTCATTTTTTCGAGACGGAATTCGGAAATTGCCTGAGAAATGGGAGAAAGTAGTAGCCAGCGATGGAAAATACTTTAATTGATCTGTTCATTCATTTTGTTTTAAAATAAATACATTTTTGAACACAAAAAAACGGACCGAACTAATTTGTACAACCAATATTATGTTCTTCAGTCTTTTCTACCCCTATTTCATATATAATTCTTTAAGATTTGATTGATTAGACCCAGCTTTATAAAGCTTCTATGTGTGTACGAATTCTCCGAAATTTCAAATGTGTGTAACACAAGAACTGATCAATCAAATTTTAAAGAATTATATATGAAATAGGAATAGAAAAGACCTAAGAATACAACATAATTAGAAAAATTTTCCAATATAATAAAATATGTGTGTAAATTAGAAACTTGCGCATTGCTTCTTATGTACGGATTCCCCAAAATTTCAAACGTCTCTATCTTAAGAACTAATCAACCAAATCTTAAAGAATTACATATGAAATAGGGGTAGAAATGACCTAAGAATACAATAGAATTCGAAAAAATTTCCAATATAATAAAAAAGTGTAAAAATTAGAAATTGGCACATTGCTTCCTATGTACGGATTCCCCAAAATTTTAAACGTTTGTATCTCAAGAATTAATCAATCAAATCTTAAAGAATTATATATTAAATAGGGGTAGAAGAGACCTAAGAATATAATAGAATTCGAAAAAATTGCCAATATAACAATAATTTGATTATTGAATTTGGTGATAATTGGTAAAGAGGTTGTCTTTTAATAAAATTTAGAATTTTTGGAGAAATGTTCGTGGTTGCTTTAACTTCCACAAATATTGAGATATCGGGCTGAATTTTTTTTAATCGATAGAGTATCATTTACGGAAGGTTGGTATTGAATTTGGCGATAAACGGTAAAGTTCTTTCTTTATAAAATTTTGAATTTTTTTAGAAATGCTTGTGGTTGCTCTAACTTTCGCAAATTTTGAGATATCAAGCTATTTCTAATTCTTTAAAATTATTTTTGGCATTTTCGGCTGTTTCGAAAAAAAAGAGGAAAAGAGAGACAGAGAGAAACAGGAAGAGAATAAGAGAAAAACAAAAAGAAAGACAAAGATAGAAAGAGAGAGAGAGAAGTAAGGTATTTATTGTAAACATAAATAATAAATAATATTTATTTTTGAGTAAATATATAGAGAAAAGTCCCTGATTATAAGATACCACATTTATTTTGTGTAATTGCCGGAAGTCTATGGGCAGAATTGAAAAATATAATGTCATTTTGAAAGGAATTTAATAAACTTCAAGATACTGAAATTTAAAATTTAGTATTATTGAAATTAATTTCATAAATTTATCATAGGTTAGCAATACAATCCTAACAATTCACTTAGTGTTTACATGTTATTGGATATTCTTGTAGTCCTTGTCAAACACTCTTTTTTTCAGTCGATTTAAACTATGATTTAAGAGTTTTAAGAATTATGATTTTATTAAGAGTTTGAAGCAGTCAAATTTTCAGAAAAGTACTAGTTTTTTATAAAACTATAATTAAAATTTACAAAAACCTTACTTTAAAAAAAACGTCGGTTAAAATTGCCAATAACTCCCTCATAGTTTTTAAGTGTGCAAGTAGAAACTTGCACATTGTTTCCTTATAGTTGTTAAATGTGCAAGTAAAAACTTGCACATTGCTTCCTCATAGTTTTTAAGTGTGCAAGTAGAAACTTGCACATTGCTTCTTCATAGCTTTTAAGGGTGACCGCTGAATATCTTCCGGTGAAAATGATCCCAACAAAAAAATCCCACTCTAAAGATCCCGAAAAATTTGTTCCCTTGTCAAAAACGTCCTGAATCGTATAAGTGTCCGTTGAATATCCCCCGGTTAAAATAATCCCAACAAAAAAATTCCATGCTAAAGATCCCGATAAATTTTTTCCCTTGTCAAAAACGTCCTGTTCATTAGCATTTCAGTTCGAAAATCCCGCTGGCTGTAGCATATGCGTTTGAATTCTGTCAGGTGGCCTCAGTGTGCGTTGCTAGTGCTACAATAATATTGTGTATCTTGTGTGCGCTATTGATTATTTTTTGTCGCATATTTCATTGAGTGCCTTAATTTTGCGAAGTTTTCTGTTTATTGTGAATAATTAAGAATGACGCTGCATTTTGTGACAAATCAGAAAGGCGGTGAAAATCTTGTTCATCGCGAATATACATATATATGGGGCATTCCATGACAAATCGATCAAAATCCGACGATGACATTTTAAATCTGCTCCGTAATTTTTTATATGAAAGTACTTGTCGACAAACATCTTCAAAATTTTTTTTAGATTTTTTAAGTCATCCGTTTCTGAAATATTATTTTTTGAAAAATTTAAAGAACTGCCATTTTAAAAAATTTGAAAAAATTTACATAATTCTAATAAAATATAACAAAATTTTTGAGCCATGTACCAAGATGGAGGTTTTATAATTACAGGAGAAAAATTAAAAAAAAATAAATTTTTAAAAAATAGAACACGTTTCTGACACAAAAATGAGCAAAAAATTTTCTTATGATATGGGTCGAAAAATATATATTTAAGGGGTTATGCCTAGTCAGGAAGCCAAAAAAAAGCAAATTTCTGAGAATATTTTTTGGAAAAACCATAAGCATATACTTGTACAAAAGTTTATATTAATATGCTAACAAAATCTTTTTGGTTTTTTTATTTTAAATAACCTGGTTTCGAACGGCAATGGTCACCGCAAAAGTACTTTTTAAAAAGTGCTTTCCGGACATTGGCTATAACTTCCTAGTAAATGAATATTTTTACACAAAAATATTACTGGATGTTCTTCAAATGTTACTTTATTAAATGCGAAACTTCTGTATAAAAATACTTTATTAACAATTTTCGCGGTGAACGGAGGGCTTCCGGGGCCTAATTGTTAATAAAGTATTTTATTTTAGTCTGGCACATACGAGAAAGTACAAACATACTGTCCTTTGGTGGTACAAAACGCTGAGAGCGTCAACAGAAATTTTTGTCGGTGTTTAGGTGCGTGCGCGCATAAAGTTTGGCGAGTACGGAGTACTTCCGGGTCCTTGCTTTTAATAAACAAATTTTTTTCCAACTAACGTCCAACGACGTACAAAAATATCGTCATTTGATGGTACAAATCACCGAAGTTCTCGGTAGGAATTTTAAATGATGACAATGTTTGCGCGCGTTCAGTCTTTGCGGTGAACGGAGGGCTTCCCGGAGCCTAATTGTTAATAAAGTATTTATTTTCTAGTCTGGCACATACGAGAAAGTACAAACATACTGTCCTTTGGTGGTACAAAACGTTGAGAACGTCAACAGAAATTTTTGTCGGTGTTTAGGTGCGTGCGCGCATAAGCTTTGGCGAGTACGGAGTACTTCCGGGTCCTTGCTTTTAATAAACAAATTTTTTTCCAACTCCTAACGTCCAACGACGTATAAAAATATCGTCATTTGATGGTACAAATCACCGATGGTTCTCGGTAGGAATTTTAAATGGTGACAATGTTTGCGCGCGTTTAGTCTTCGCGGTGAACGGAGAGCTTTCGGGGCCTGATTATTAATCAAGTATTTTTTTCTTAACTTGCAACATTCCAGGAATTTTAAATGTGGTGTAATTTCGTGGCACAAAACTCTGATATTTTTGTTGAATAATTTGAGATTTCAATATTTGTAATATTTTTCGCATTTTCTTTATTTATTTATATTAATATTGTCACTTTTAACCCAGTTTTATTGTTTTTTGCATATTTTTGTTTTTTTACTTTGGTTAAACTTCGGAAACAATTATTTTTAATTTTCGCTCAAAGATCGCTCCAAACTTCAACCACGTGTAATTTTGTATTTTTGTATTTAATCGTGTAGTTAAAACCACATAAAAATAATGCATAGTGCTGCATGCGCACCAGTATACAGGTAGACTTTGATGGTGCAAGAATATGTACTAACGGACGGTGATCAGTGTAAAGTGTAAACTTATTCCCGTACAAGTATTGATAAAATTTTTTTATTCCGAAAATTATACTGTAGGCTTCCTTGTCGATTTGAGCATATTTTTTCTGTGTATCAGTTAAAGTGCATGAAGCGTACTATATTGCTCTTTCTGTTCCGTCTGGATATATATGGGAAAGAACTGCCCCTACTCCATAAGGACTGGCGTCCGTAGCTAAAGCTAACAGTAACTTAGGATCATAATAAGCTAAAACTTCATTACTTTGAAAAGCTTTCTTTGCATTACGAAAAGCAATATCGCATTCCTGTGTCCAACAAAATTTACTGCTTTTATGTAGTAATTTGTTCAATGGATATAGGATTGAACTAAGATTTTCAATAAATCGACTGTAATAAGTTACAAATCCTATAAATGCCCTAACTTTCGGTACGTCTTTAGGACTGGCATAAGCTCTATCGCGTCTATTTTCTTTTTATCCTTATGTATTCCGTAACGATCTATAATGTACCCGCAGTAGGGTGGCTCTTATTTACTCTTGGTGAAAATTTTTTGGGGATTTTTTTTGCGCTACCCCCCAGTTTGGTTCCATTTTATGAAGAAATAATCTGTGTAAAATTTCAGTTCAATCGGATAAAGGGAAAGGGTGCCTCCAAGACCTTGAAAATCGAAAAAATCATAAAATCACAGAAAAAATCAATTTTATTTGTTTATCTTGCGAAATATTAATTATATGCAAAAAAGTATTATACAAAAGTTGTAGATCTATTAAAAATGCGCATATTATTATGTATCACTTTTTTTCGTACGACTAACGATTTCCGAGAAAAATGTGAAAATCACTTCTTTTTACTACAAATCTCGACGCTGACATAAAGTCTCTTTTTTAGAACCTAGAAACTTTCGGCGATAATCACTTACAATTTGAAGCACATACTGTTTCTGTTGCTCATTTTTCGTAAATAATTTATTATAATCTTCCATAAGCTTGACCCCTCTTTCAGCCGAATCATTTACAACTCTCAATTTATTTACCAGACCTTTTACAAAACTTTTATTTTTATGCCACGTCAACGGTTCTGTCTTAAGAAATTCATCATTCAAGTCAAATCTTTTGAAAAATTCTCTAGTTTCGGTGGAAACGAATTGTTCAATTCCGCTGTTAACAATTTCTGAGATTTTATCGATTAGTACTTTTATTCGCTTCTTATTTCTTTTTGATGATTCTGTTTCGCGATTCAAAGCATTGGCCATTTTTATTTTCGATTGAAATGACAAATTTGTATCAAAGAAAGCTAATGCGACAACTTCAGGGCTCAAATACCATAAATGAGTGCTTAGTTTTTGTAAAGCAACACGAGAGATACCACGATCGATAGCTTGATATTCAAAAAGTTTCCAAAGAATCCTGAAATCCAGATAACGGTGCTTTGGCAGCAAAAGGCGCACAAAACCATGCTTCGACATACACACTGACAAGAAAAATACAAATATCACAGATCGCATTTTCTTCTTGTAGTGATAATAGAAATTCACCACGAAACATGGTATTTGAGCCCTGAAGTTGTCGCATTAGCTTTCTTTGATACAAATTTGTCATTTCAATCAAAAATAAAAATGGTCAATACTTTGAATCGCGAAACAGAATCATCAAACAAAAATAAGAAGCGAATAAAAGTACAAATCGATAAAATCCCAGAAATTGTTAACAACGGAATTAAACAATTTGTTTTCACCGAAACTAGAGGATTTTTCAAAAGATTTGACTTGAATGATGAATTCCTTAAGACAGAACCGTTGAAGTGGCATAAAAATGAAAGTTTTGTAAAAGGTCTGGTAAATAAATTGAGAGTTGTAAATGATTCGGCTGAGAGAGGGGTCAAGCTTATGGAAGATTATAATAAATTATTTCCAAAAAATGAGCAACAGAAACAGTATGTGCTTCAGATTGTATGTGATTATCGCCGAAAGTTTCCCGGTCCTAAAAAAGAGACTTTATGTCAGCGTCGAGATTTGTAGTAAAAAGAAGTGATTTTCACATTTTTCTCGGAAATCGTTAGTCGTACGAAAAAAAGTGATAGATAATAATATGCGCATTTTTAATAGATCTACAACTTTTGTATAATACTTTTTTGCATATAATTAATATTTTGCAAGATAAACAAATAAAATTAATTTTTTCTGTGATTTTATGATTTTTTCGATTTTCAAGGTCCTGGAGGCACCCTTTCCCTTTATCCGATTGAACTGAAATTTTACACAGATTATTTTTTCATGAAATGGAACCAAACTGGGGGGTAGCGCAAAGAAAATTCAAACTTTGAAAAATAAAAGCCACCCTAACCCGCAGTATTCACTCTTATTTGTAAAAAACTCGCTTTTCTGTAAATTAACTTTAATATTGTATTCGTGTGATCTCCGAAATACTAATTCTAGTCTGTGTAAATGTTCTGCCTCGTCTTTACCTGAAACTCTAATATCATCAAGAAAAACTGAAACTCCTTCCGTACCTTGTAAGATATTTTCAATTTCGCGTTGCCAGATAGCTGGCGCAGAAGCTGCTCCGTACATTAGTCTCGTAGGTCTGCATAGTCCTCAATGTATATTTAGTGTCAATATGTGTTGGTCTTCCTCCCTTACTTGTAGTTGTAAATAAGCTTGTTGTAAATCTATTTTTGAAAAAATAGTTCCACCAGCTGTTGACGCAAACAGCTCATCAACTGTGGGTAATGGCATGGTGTAAGTAACAAGGTGAAGCATTCCCGACGCTGCGCAGTCGTTCAATTTTTGAGCCAATCAGCGCGCGACCTGTTTTGCAAGAAAAGCAATATGGCTGCTCCTGTCAGTGCGTCATCTGTCACGAGTGTCACATCGCGGTCACGTCCGTCACCCGTCGCGTGCGTCTGTTGTCAAAGTGTCGTTTCCCGGTAAAAACTTTTTTCATATAAAAAACTATTAAAAAACATATAAATATATATAATTAAATATGTTCATACATGTTTATACATGTTTTTTTCCTCTTCTACAATAATGTCTGTTCGTATATATTACAGGAAAAAGAATAATTTTTAGATTCTTTTTTTTATTCTTTTTCCTATAATATATACGAACAGACAGTATAGAAGAGAAAAAAAACATGATTAACATAAACATGATCATTAACATTATCATTAACATGATTATTTTATTACATGATTCACGAATTTTTATTTCTTATAATCAAATTTCACTTTGAAGTGAGCGGCGCGCCTACAAACAGGTCGCCTTCTGATTGGTTCAACCGCCAAAGCTGACGCCATTATGCGCAATGCTTCACCTTGTTACTTACACCATGGGTAATGGATGGTCGTCCACTATTAAATTAGGGTTTAGAGTAATGCTGTAATCGCCACAGTCTAACTTTGCCATCTTTTTTTAAAACTGGCACGATAGGTGTAGCCTATTCCGAAGTGTTAACTTTGACAAAAATCCCTGCGGCTTCTAGATGTTTAATCTCTTTATCTACTAAAGAACATAATTTGAAAGGTATGGTACGGTGTTTTAGAAAAACTGGCTGCGCATCTTTCTTTAAAGTTAATCGCGATTTTTTATCTTTAATAGAACGAAGATTTGTTTCGAAAATTTCTTTGTATTTTTGTAAGATAGTATCTAATTGTTGCTTTGCATTTACGTTTAATACTTCTTCTGAATAAGAATTTAGTGTAATATCTTTGAGTACAGTATCATCCAATAACTGACGTAGCCATTCGCGGCCTAACAATGGTTTTCTTTCTACTTCTGTATATATATTTAATTTATGTTGTACATTTCGGTATGTTACTATAACTGCAATGTATCCCATAGTTGGTAACGTGTGGCGGCTCCGCAAGCCACCAGGAAGTAACCTTGTCTGTCGTTGGCGGTAATAAGGCGAAATGAGGCGGCTCCGCAAGCCAGGAAGAATTTGCACCGTTCTCTCCATTAATACGCGAGAGTGAGGCTATCGGGATCACGTTCTTCCCGTCAGCTTAAAGCGGAAATGTGGACTGCGGAAATTCGTCCTCCCCGTCGGCACGTGCGAAGCACAGGTTAATATTTACGATACGCGCGAGACAGTTTCAAGTTGATGAAGCGCGGAAGCATTCAAGATATTAATCAGCGCGAATTTCAAAACGATGATCGAGGGCGAGATTCAAGGGATGAAAGTCGCCTAGCAACCAAGGGTTGTTACTGGATTTTCGCAGTATAAAAGACGGACAAATCTCCGAAGAAAACGAGTAATTCGGCAGCAGTCGACCACGACGGATCTCCTACCGGCCTCAAGACGGAGAGCTCGAGAGAATTGCGACAACCATCCCGGCTCGCCGAGGAGGAGGCTATAGCGCAAGCGACGCTACGCCGAAGAACTCGCCCGCTTCCTCTCCAACAATACGCCAGTAAAAGGAAGGTGATTTTGATTGATCCGCCAGCAGTCGGCGCTCAACCGCCTTCCCGAACCAAGCGACCAAGGATACGTCCGGCGACCATCCCAGCGGCCAGCGCTAAGTCGCTGATTGGCGCCAAGCGCCCCAAAACTCAGCCTGCTGCAAACGAAGAGCAGAGCGTTAAACGCTCAACCGGAGTGGTGCTCCCGACTCCTGGGGTTGTTCAACCAGAACTTATCGTTGGTCGTTCTCTACCCTGTCTCGATACGAGCCCTAAAATAACTGGCGCTGGATCGCCTCCAACAGGTAAAATATTTCCCAGCGCCGAGACGCTCACTGGCGCTAGTCGCCTATCATTAAGCGCTCAGACGCTCACTGGCGCTAGTCGCCTATCAACTAGCGCTCAGACGCTCTCTGGCGCTAGACGCCTTTCATCTAGCGCGCAGTCGCTTTTTGACACAAAAAGGCAGAAACTCTCCTCACCGGTTCTTGGCGATAGTCGCCCCTTACTTAAAAAGAATTCTCACTTCTATCTAGGTACCTCAACGCCTAAAAACGCACGAGAGAGCCTGGTCAGTTTTGATACCTCGCCAATTCGCTCCGCGGGATCATCACCGACATACAATTGGGTGATACCGCCACTGGAAACTCCCGAGTTACTTTCACCCTTTCGCATTGTGTCCGAGGGGACTCGGGCAGGAGTAGCCTGGAAGAATTTCAGGGACGCTTCCACGCAGACTGAGAAGGAAGCAACAGGGAAAGAGAATTCAAAAACTGCAGCCACTCAGACGAAACCGCGAGGAGGACGACAGGAGAGAGAGAGAAGAGAGAGATACACAAGATATCAACAACAAGACAGAGAGAAAAGAGAGAGACAAAGAAGATTTCGTTATTAATTTATTAATTGAAACTTTGAAATTCTTGAATTTGTTATGAAGTCGAAATAAAATGATTTAACAAAATATTATCCATTTCTTAGCGTTAAGCAATAAGGATAGCAAGCGAAAAACATACTTGAGCGTTAAGCGCACACTATATTATTTTAGCGTTAATCGCTCTCAAACGCGACTTTATATCCTAAATAACGTATTCTTACAATATGTAATTAACTGTAAATTAGTAGAGTATATGGTCGAATTTGGAAACAATTTGAGCATCTGTGATCTATTTGCAATAGTTACCGCTGCTCCACTATCAACTGCAAACTCTACGCTTCTAGCGTTTACTTGTAATCGTGTAAGAAATTTGTCTCTATATTTACCTTGCTCTAATTTACCTCGTTCTATTTGTAGAATATTATCACGGCATGTCATGGTAAGAATCTCCTCTAATTGATGAGTTTGACTTTTATTTTTGAAACAGACCGATTGGAGATGCCCTCGATTTCCGCAAGCCCTGCATTTCATATCTCGATTAAGCGTACATTGTGTAACTAAATGTCCTTTTCCGCACCTGTAACAATGAACATTTTTACTATTTTGTGTATTACGAGATGTATTATTTTTCGCTGTCGAATGGCGTGTAGAATCGGTCTTCTTCGGACGGCTGTCTCGTGAAGTCGATTTTCGCCCCGGAGGCTTCTTGGAATCCGCAACCTGTACCAGCGCCGTCGTCGTGCCTTGTAATTGGTCCGTATCCTTTGCTGACATTTCCATACTCGTTGCAAATTGTACTGCTTTGTCGAACGTTAAGTCTCGGCACTCGAGGAGTCTTGACTGGATTCTCGTACTCTTCATACCAAAAACGAACTGGTTACGTAACGCTGTTTTGAGATATGGCCCGAAATTACAATTAATGCTTAATTTTTGTAATGCCGCCACGTATTGTAATATTCTCCTCCTTCCAATTGGCGTCGTTGTTGGCCCCGTACGCAAGGTAGGACGTTCCATTTACTTGACGTGTAGAATTTATATATTTATGAAATCTTCGCCTTACTAAATAGATGAGTCTACAATATACTAAAAATAGATACAGAAAAGATTAGCAAGACCCCTACGCAAGGTAGGGCGTTGTTCCTCTTCCCACAACCACCCTTTCTGCCAACACCTGTTTCACGACAGTTTTTTGTACCAGATGAAGTCTTGTTTTCATAATAGATGTTGCTTTTGCAATAGAAAAGTGTTATATCAAAGTCGGGGGGGCTCTGCCCCCCCGAACACTCCTGGCCGGGGGCTTCACCCCCTGGACCTCCTTTCGGGGGGCTCTGCCCCCTACCCCCGCCGTGGGACTTCGCCCCCCTGGACCCCCCATTGGGAGCTTTGCCTGGACCTCGCTTTACAACTTAGCATGTAGTATGTGTAAGCGAAACTCCCAATGGGGCGTCCAAGGGGGCGGAGCCCCCCGACTTTGATATAACACTTTTCTATTGCAAAAGTAACATCTATTACGAAAACAAGACTTAATCTGATACAAAAAACTGTCGTGAAACAGGCGTTGGCAGAAAGGGTGGTTGTGAGAAGAGGAGCAACGCCCTACCTTGCGTAGGGGTCTTGCTAATCTTTTCTGTATCTATTTTTAGTATATTGTAGACTCATCTATTTAGTAAGGCGAAGATTTCATAAATATATAAATTCTACACGTCAAGTGAATGAAACGTCTTACCTTGCGTACGGGGCCTCGTTAATCTTTTTAGTATAAATATTTTTAGTATATTGTAGACTCATCTGTTTAGTAAGGCGAAAATTTAATACATACTTATATTCATTTATCATTAAAATTCAAGTGATACATTATAAGTATGCATACGTTTCAAATTCGCGCACTCTTGCATGCGTGTACGGCCACTGAGCATGCGCATGTGGCCACACAGCATGCGCATATGCCCCCGCGGGGCATGTTCATGTCGCTACCAGTCGCTACATCTCGTCGGTATGACAGGTTTCAAACCTGATAGTCGTCAACTTTAACTGTTAATATCTCGATCCGCGGGGCAGAGCGGCACTTTTTTCTGCCAGATTCGTTCGTTTTGTGCAAAAACGCGTCGATAAAGCCTAAATTCAACGAAATCGGTGAGGAGTGAGCTCTCCTTAAGTAATACCGATACGTGTGCGCTGCGCGAGGCAGTAGCGCAAGCGAAGATAAGTATGCGTGTGCATGTGGATGTATGCGTGTATGAGTGCGTGTTGTAATCGCGTTAGTCATAAGTTAGCATTTGAGTCAACTCCCTTCGCGAAGACTGTTCTCTGTTGAATAAAGATATTGCGACGAGATTGAGATATGTAACGTGCGACACCGAGTGTATGTTGATTTCTTAAGTATGAAAATAATAAAGAGAACGATACCCCAATATGCCATTCAACATGCGAGCAGCGTACGATGATAGGCAAAACAAAGATATATGGTATCGTCGAAGCATCTAGTAAAATAAAAGAGTTGCATAACAAATATTCGCAAACGAGCATTGATTCAGCGGTATTACCACCAACCCCATATCCCTGACGATCCTAAAAAAGAGCTAAATCAGTTGCAACGCGGGGAAGTAAAATCATCGACCGCGTGCAATCGTGGTACGATTTGTGATCCGATAGAATCAATAATAGTAAAAAGGGAGCATTCGAGTCACCCGCGAAGCGATTAACCGCGGGGTCACGAAAGTCCAAAGCCCGCGTGCTTTCGCGAAGAATAGGGACACAGGTGTCAACACGGAGGCACGATCGATGTGCCAAACGGGTCCATGGGATCGACCGACGCGGGGATGACGATGTCGGGAGCCCGCGTACGGGGAGACGCAGGATCCACGTGAGCATCTTTGGGGGCTCCGTATGGAAGGGGCTAGGGGGTTAGCAACCCGGCATACCTCGGGGTTCGCGAAATCCGCAACCCCCGAGCTGACATAGATGTGAGGATAAGAAATCGGTTATCCGGGGCCCGAATGACGTGGCCATAGCGTACGTATGGCTCCGGAGCACCGGGTTTGCATTATCGGCGGCCTGACCTCGCCCACGGGAAATTTCACCGGAAATGTGTTTCGGGAGTCACGAGACGCATGTCTATGCGTTTCCCGTTGACGCGAGTCAAGGGGATCGCATTGTCGTGTGCCCACGACCGGGGTCACCCGGGACATGTCGGGGCGACCTTCGCACAGGCGTCGAACTCGTGCAAGGCGTTTGCGAATTCGCTGTCCCGCGGTCCGATTGGCGGAAGTGCGCTTCGGGACAGGTCGGCGTTGTTACGGAGACATGGCACGCGAGCATTACCGTTTGTTCGAGATAACGTTACGAGCGGCGTTAAATTATAATGAATTGTAAACGTTTGCGCGACAACAGGCACGCGTATCAATATCTATTGTCCTTAAGAATCCTCTGGAAATTTCCATCGGCTCTGGAATTTGTTTGTTCACCGTGAAAGTACGAAAACACCGATGGTAGGGGAAGCCTGTTCACGCGCAGACGGGCGTTCGAACAAAAGGACGCGAGAGTGGGGGCATGCCGAGATGGGCGGTTGCGAAGCAGCAATCCAGGTGGTTCCCCGGGAGAGTTCAACGCGTACGGACGTGTTATCTCCGAACTCTCTGATTAGAGAAACGGGACTTAAACCCGCAAACGGCGCGTAATCCGTTATAATAGAATAAAATGTAACGCGAAGCAACGAACAATCCGAACGAAGTGCAGTTAATTGGAGCAATAACGCGAGATCAGTGATAAGACCGAGAACGTTGTAATGCGAGTTAAGCAAATCAATGCTCATACCGAAAACCGGCCTTCACCCGCAAACCGAGTGCGCGAAACGAGATTATTGCGAGATCGCGATTACGATAAACGACGCGTGAATCGAAAATACATTCCGCGATCCAGAGTTCTGCGAGTGGAACATATATTACGCCGTAGCCACGCGTAGGCATATCAAGCGGCCATCTTCTGTAACCACGACGTAGCCATTCCGTGTGTTGAGATAATCTGAAATAAAGTCAGTGAATATTCAAAGCAGAGCACAGTGAGTGTTTATTATAAGCAAACTTACCCTGTGTTATCCTTCCTCGAATTTGTTGAGACGGTGACCTTCGTAAATCCTGTCCAAAGACGTTCCGGCGATCCAGCGGACGGCTGAGGCAGAGGCGGCGACGATCCAATGGGCAGCGAGACCCATCCGGCATCCAACGGGAAACCTGAAACATAAAAAAAGGGGAATTAGCATTGACCTACGAAAGGTTTGTCACATTCGTTATCCTTCTCGGTGGGTTATCTGGTAAAACCGAGTGGCGACCAATCTAATCGATTGTTCTTGCATGAGTGAGTCGTGCGTAATACATCTTTCCGACCGGTCAGGACTTAAAATAATTAATTTCTGTTCTCGACGGATTATGAATCTAGGAGGCTGTCCGATCACAACCTTGCAACCGATTGCATTGGCGTCTCCCGAACACGAGGACGAGCGAACGAGACAGCCGTTCAAGGCTGAATCGAGATCCCCGGCGACACCGAGGGTGTTTACGACAACTAATCGGATCTCTGATCGGACTGATCAGTGGCACTCAACCGCTAGACTTTCTAAATTTCCCTAGACTAATCCGGATCAATGATCCCTGTCTCACAGCATTGATCCCATGGTGGAAGAAAGCTTGACGAAAAAAGAAGCACATTATAATTTTATTGAAAAATAATCCCAGATAATCCTCTTTATTTTTCATAAATAATTGTACGAAATATAAAATAAAGTTAGTAATAATAATTTTAAATGTATTTATTGTAATATTTTTTGTCTAAACATTGGATTCTTTTTCGTAAAATTAATTCTATTCCAAAGTTTGAGGTTATATTGGAAAAGTGTAAAATTAATAAAGAATATTTTATTAATTGTTAGATAGATGAAAATTGTCATGAAACTGAAAACGTCCTATTAAGTTAAACGTGCAATGCGTGTTCTCTTGCGTTTTAGAATGCCAAAGTTTATATCATATCTGTTGTAATTTCAATTTTTATATTTTGTGATCTTGTTACAGCAAATTAATTTTAGGACGCTTTTATTGTATAGAAATATTCAATGATATTTCTTGTTTATCTATTTCTTTTAATTGAAAGTAATCCTCTTTTTCTTCTTATATATTTTAATTTTCTTAGATTACATAAAGTTAGGAATTGTAACATGCAAGAGCATACGTATAACAATATATAAATGTAAACACAAATAACTTGAATTCCAGGACAAATAAAACGATTGAAAATAGATCTACATGAAGAGAATGTTATTGAACAAAATCAATTTGGTATGTATGATTGTTATGTGTGAGTTGTGTGACAATATATATATTGTTCCACTGCACATAAGGTAAGTGGGGTAGTTTCTGACACTGTTAAAAAAAAGAGGTAGTTTCTGACACATTAAAAAAAAGTAGTTTCTGACACATTAAATAAAAAAGTGTCTGTGCAATAATCAACTGCAAAAAACGCTCTTTAATTTGCCTGTAATTTTTTTTATATTTTACGAAAACTTTATTTATTACAAATATAAATGTACCGTCAGTGTCAGGAACTGCAACAGTGTCATTAACTCCCCCCTTTACCTTATACTTAAAGAAAAAAGTTATTTATCTGAAGAAAATATTTGAATCAAGCTATCTTTGGGTTAAAGATATTTTTTCTGTTACAAAAATTTCCTTCTAAAGAGCATTATTTGTTTTCCAAAAGATAATTTTTTAATCAAATAATTTTTTATTCTAAAACATTTTGTACATTTTGAGTAGAGGGACTAGGCGGGTTCTAACTCAAATGTGGGCGAGGGGGGTAAAGGGGCAGGGGGGTTCCGCGGTGCGGGGTACTCCATGCCCGGTAGGCGAGGGGTCCGCGGAGCAAGGGAGGGGGAAATGCGTTACATGCGAGGGGTCCGCGGGGAGAGGGGAACCGCGTTTTTGGGCGCCGCGGCGGCCCGCGGGAGAGGGAAACCGCGCTATAGTTTGCGTGGAGGGAGACCGCGCGCGGTGGCCCGCGGGTAGGCGGTACAGCGTAGGGGGGTCCGCGGCCCGCGTGACGTCACATCATGTATCTCTCTCCCGCGTGTCCTCGCTCTCGCTCCCGCTCGCGTTGACCGCGGATCAGCGTGACATCACCGCACGCTTACACCTCGCGGCCTTCTCTCCCCCACGTCCTCTTTCTCGTTCTCATTTCTTTTTATATTTCATATTCGCGTTCTTTCTCAGTCTTTTATACCTACATCTCCTCATATTCTCTCCCCGCTCGCGTCTTTTCCTTTATTCGCCTGCGTCTTCTCGTTCTCTCCCTCGATATTTAATATTTTATATTTTAATAATTTTATTAATTTTTAACAACTGAATTATAATTAAAAGAATATTGCAATTTCTTAATAATATGAATGGGAGAAGGTGGAAGGAAAATAAATTTAAAATTTTTACCATATTATACATTTATTTGTGCGTTGCATCGTATACAATATTGTTTAAAGCGTAAGCTAATAATTCGCACTCAACAACAGAATTTTTATCGCAAACTTTGCGCAAGGTATTTGCCGCATTACATTTATCGGTGATACAATTACTTTGTAAAATATTTACAAACTGATTAAATTTCACATTTACCTCATGTGTATTCTGACACAACCAATAATATACATTCTCGACACAGTGTTCGAGCTCGAATAAAAACAGTACAGTCGACGATTTCATGTACAGACAAGCATTGCATGATGTCAATTTTACAATATTTGTATCATGCATTTTTACGAGTTGTATAATCAGATCTTGAATCGATAATGATGAAGGCGCGGTTGACTGCAGGAGTCGTTCAATATCAGCACGTCTTTCGATCAACGCTGTCCACGTTGCATGGGGCAACACCATCTGATTTCCTCGATTATCGCCAAGAAGTAATTCCACAAAGGATGTAGATCCCACGCGGATTCCAATATCCAAATATTTGTAAGCTGTGGGTGTCAAGGCAAATCTTCTTTGCAAGATAAGCGGCGTATAACGAGGTTTATCAAAACTGAAAAATTACAATTAAATATGTAAAAGTAGTATATAAAAGTGTATGTACAATTATATACGAAAAATTTGCGGTACTTACTCATTGTGCTGTTTCTTGCACAACTCGTCGCCAATCGGAACATAATAATTCATGCCGGCAGTGTTCATCGTATCTGAAGGCTGTTTGCGGAGAGACTGATGTGCTTGAACCGTTTCAAACTTTCGAGTGTGCGCTAGAATTCTCTCCCAGATAATTTATACATACGCAAAACTGCAAATCTTGCATTAGCGCCGCCGCAAAAGTCAATGACACGATATTGTTTTCAAGGACAATGTCCCGATGACTTCATCGAACACGTGCAAAATTGCAAATCTTGCATTTTCGGAAAGCGCCGATGCGTGGTGACAAAGTCCACTTCAGATACAATTTCAATTTTTTAACATTACGCGCATAAAGTCAATGCCACGATATCGTTTTCAAGGACAATGTCCCGATGACTTCATCGAGCACGTGCAAAATTGCAAATCTTGCATTTTCGGATAGTGCCAACGTACGGCTGCTGCGGAGATGCATGGTGATAAAGTCCACTTTAGATGAAATTTCAATTTTTTGCAATTTTGCGTAAGTCAATGGCATAATATCGTTTACAAGGGCAGTCGACGTGTCTCGCGATAAATTCATCACACGTGCAAAACTGCAAATCTTACATTTTCAGACGGCTGCTGCGATCATACAGATTAAATTCGCATAGGTCAAGATGACACAAAAAAAATAATACAATTTTCAAGAACATGTCGCAACGCGTCTTGCGATGACTTTATCAAACGTGTGCAAAACTGCAATTCTTGCATGCGATCAAAAACCGAATGACGCGTCATTAGTAGGATATAAAATGAAGATTCTGAGTATACACTCAGTAGTCGAGGACTGGAAGTCTGGAAGTCACAAGTGCACCAAATTAATACCGCGCAATCTGTGTTTTATTTGCACAAAGTGATATAAACTCTTTTAAAGTTCTATAACGTGGATACAGAAACAGACTAAAATATTTTTCAGTGTTTCTTAGTGAAAAAAGGTTATTAAAATATGGAACGATTGGAGCAAAATGTGCGGGAGCAATCCACACGAGTAAATTCGGTGGAAGAATATATTGTGTGGGAGCAGCGATGCGACGAGTGTATTGAGTCATTGGAAGAACAAAGTCGAGTTAAACGTACACGATTGGAAATCGATGGATTATCGATTGGAAATCGGCAATCGCTGATTTTTCGAATATCGAACCTCGAAGGTTTGAAAAATTCGCTTCGCAGACGCTTTGTACACGCGGGTGCGGGATGTAGCTCACGAGAAAATGGACTTGTATGGCGAGAGATCGATACGGCTTTTGAAAGTCGCATATTAACTGGTGTGGTTATAAACTATAATCACATTGAACCTCGTCAATTTCTTGAAGATGCTAAAGATATTGTACTCGATCGTGTGCGGAACATTATGCAACGACTTGACAATGTAAAGATAAATACTATGTTTAATGGCGAATTTGTTGCGGGTGACAAACGCGCGAATATAAATATCGCTACGAGAAACTATGAACTCTTTCGCACGTCCGATCTACATGAGTGGTACGAGCGGCGCGTTATCGAGCCCACCTTAGCATCGCTGGAAGAATTCCAGGAACGTGATAGCGGGTGGGCATTGTCACATATACTCAATTTGACGGTGAACGTAAACAAGTACAATCCTTTGCACGCGGGATGTTTAGTGGAAATACCGCGAGAGATAAAGCTGAAGAGAGCAGTGATCAATGTGCAATCAAAGGACAATGCATGTTTCGCGTGGTCAGTGGCGGCTGCTCTGCATCCAGCTGAAAGAAATGCAGAACGGGTAGCCTCATACCCCCATTATACGTCGGTGCTCAATCTTAAAGACATTGAGTTTTTAATGACGTTGACTCAAATTAAAAAGTTTGAAAATCTCAACGACATCTCCATCAACGTATACTGCATCGAGAAAAAGAACTCAATTCTTCCGATACGGCTCGCCGATAGTAAGAAGAATAGACACATCAATTTGCTATACATGCTGGATCCGCAGGACGACAACGTGGGACATTTCGCGTGAATTAAAAATCTATCCCGCCTTGTGAGCTCGCAAGTGAGCAAGAAAAAGAACAAAAAATACTTTTGCGATCGGTGAGTACGCATTTTTTTAAATACAATTATACAATATTTTTTATATAAAAGATATATTAAAAAATTTTATTATTTACAGATGCCTACACTACTTCAGCTCGAGCGAAAAGTTGGAGACTCATGTTGTAGACTGTCGGGAGATGAATGACTGCGCTATCCGGTTACCAAGCGATAAGGACAAGTGGCTCACATTCGGCAATTATAACAGGAAAGAGCGGCTTCCTTTTGTCGTATACGCCGACTTGGAATGTGTGTTAGCAAAGACGGATAAGAAAGAAACGGAAAAAAATTTATACCAGCATCACAAAGTGTTTAGTATCGCGTATTATGTACATTGTTCGTACGACGATTCATTATCCGCATATTACTCTCGTCGTAGTGTAGATTGCGTTTCATGGTTTGCAGAACAACTTAAAAATTTAGCAATACGTGTAAAAACCATTTTATCTACCAATGTTCACATGACAGATTTCGCGCGAAGAATGGGAAAAGTTTAACAACGCTACACATTGTCACGTGTGCGAAAAACCATTCGCGCCGGATGACGTGCGAGTACGCGATCATTGCCATCTGACTGGGCGATATCGAGGTCCAGCGCATTCAAATTGCAATTTAAATTACAAAGAATCTTTTTGCATTCCCATTGTATTTCATAATTTATCCGGTTACGATTCACATTTCATTATCGAAGAAATTGCCACAGCGTTCGAAGGGGGAATCGAGTTACTTCCGATAACAAAAGAAAAATATATTTCATTTACCAAAAATGTTCAATTTGCGGAAGATAAATCTGAATCGAGAAATCATATTAAATTACGTTTTATCGATTCGTATAAATTTCTTACGACCAGTATCGACAAATTGGCATCTTTTCTTAATAACGATAAGCTTAAAATTTTAAAATCAGAATTTCAAAATTTATCCATCGCACATTTTGAATTATTGATACAAAAGGGTGTATTTCCATACGAGTACATTGACTGCGTCGAAAAATTGGAAGACTCATGTTTACTATCGCGCGAATTGTTTTACAGTTCCTTGACCGGTGACACTGTATCTGAGAGCGAATACGCGCACGCGGTCAACGTCTGGCAGCGGTTCTCCATTCGAACGCTAGGTGAATATAGCGATCTTTACCTCAAAACCGATGTCTTGTTGTTGGCTGATATATTTGAAAATTTCCGCGATAAATGTATCGAGAGTTATGGGCTCGACCCCGCGTATTACTATGCTCTTCCCGGGTATACGTGGGACGCCATGTTAAAACATACAAAAATTACATTCGAATTACTTACAGACATTGATATGGTTATGTTTATCGAACGCGGTATACGCGGTGGTCTGAGTCAATGTTCAAAGAGATACGCGCGGGCCAACAACAAGTACATGCAGTCGTACGATCCATTGAAACCATCGTCGTGCTTGATGTACTTTGATGTAAACAATTTGTACGGCTGGGCAATGTGTCAACCTTTGCCCCACGCAGATTTTCAATGGGTCGACGATGTGTCTAGTTTTGATCTATCATCGATCCCGCTTGATTCACCTATAGGCTATATCCTCGAAGTCGACCTCGAGTACCCGCAACATTTGCACGATGCGCACATCGACCTACCGTTTTGTCCGACACGCGACAAGCCGCCCGGTAAGCGGCATGACAAGCTTCTCGCAACCTTGTATGATAAGAAGCGTTACGTGATACACTACCGCAACTTGCAACAGTGTACGCGTTACGGGCTTCGTGTTACAAAAATACATCGTATATTGCAATTTACGCAATCTTCATGGCTCCGTAATTATATCGAACTCAATACACAATTTAGAACATTGGCAAAAAACGAATTCGAAAAAAATTTATACAAATTAATGAATAATGCAGTATTTGGTAAAACGATGGAAAATGTGCGTAATCGCGTAGATGTTAAACACCTGACAAAGTGGGATGGAAAATACGGCGCAGAGGCAATGATTGCGAAACCAAATTTTCATAGCAGAAGTATTTTTTCGGAAAATTTGGTTGCAATAGAAATGCACAAACTAGAGGTTAAATTTTACAAGCCAATCTATGTCGGTATGTGCATACTCGACATTTCCAAGACATGTTTATATGAGTTTCATCACGAATACATGTCACCATTGTATCGTGATAAATGTTGGGTAATGTACACCGACACAGACAGTTTAATATATCACATCGAATGCGAGAATGTTTATGAGAATATAAAACGCGACCTCCACAAATTCGATACGAGTGATTATGCAGCGGACAATCCATACGGTATACCGCTTGTGAATAAAAAGGTACCGGGTGTAATGAAGGATGAAAACAATGGTGCAATCATGACTGAATTCGTCGGACTTAGAGCAAAGATGTACGCCTTGCGAGTCGACGGTGAGAAAGATACGAAAAAGGTTAAAGGCGTCAAGAGTAACGTTGTCGCGAGAACAATAACGTTTGACGATTACACGCAGTGTTTGAATGATGAGATTGAAATGACGCGACCGCAATCATGCATTAGATCAAAATTGCACAAGGTGTACACCATATCCGAAACGAAAATCGCTCTAAGTCCATACGATGATAAGCGGTACATTGTGCCTGATTCTACCGACTATTCTACGCTACCATGGGGACATTATAAAATACCGTTGTAAATATGTATTTTGTAAATAAGAACACGTATATTTTGTAAATAAAATGACTTATTAATGTTCATATTGTAATAAATATATACAAGTTTATAATTTTACAATACATTATTTTTGCTTATCCAAGAATTGTGTGAATTATCGAATCCCAGCCACTTTACATAGACCTCATCCCCCCTTTTACGCAACACTTTTTCAACGAGGTACACGTCGGGATTAGCGACGCGATGCAACTCGTATTCGTAGAATCCTCCAGCGATAGGTTTTCCGTAGGAATCTTCCAATAGATACGTCACGGGATTAGTTTTCTGCACTTTGATGATTTTAAACACCTCTGTGGTCCAATTTGGCGTGTACCCTTTCTCGATGATTGTCTTGAATTTACTCACGCATACCGAGTCACCCACTTTAAATCGCGCGGGAGCAGCGATCTTTACATGGCTGTACACCGTTGTTAGGAGCTTGTCGGCGATTGCGGGGGTAACATCGATGGGCCGCATGCCAATAGTTCGATGCTTTCGCGCGTTGTAATCTGACACGAGGCGTGACAACGAAGCGATCCATCTGTAATTTCCATTGTGTGTAAACATTTTCCACATGTCGTTCTTTAGCGTGCGATTAAATCGCTCAACGACCGATGCCTTCATTACGGAATACGTCGAATAGTGATTGATGTTGTATTTCTTCAAGAGTTTCTGCACGTTTGCGTTGTAAAATTCCTTCCCTCTGTCAGTGTGCAGATTTTTCGGACATCTTCCGCCGTCTCGAATTATTTTTGCAGTCGCCGTAGTAACCTCATTTCCGCTCTTGGCCTTGAGCGGTACGGCCCATGCATGCTTGCTCAGCACGTCGATAACGGTGAGTATGTAGTGGTAGCCTCTGTTGAATCGCGTGTAAGGACACATCTCGACCACATCCGCCTGCCACAGGTCATCGTATCCGCGCACTATGACGCGTTTTCGTGGAAAATTTCTTCTCGCCGGAGCGTGTAGTTCCTCCACCAGCTGCCGCTTTTCAGCTGTTTCTTCTTCTTCTTACCAGTCATGATGACAAGTAAATGACGCCAAAATAACGTGTACGTTCTGTCTTATCTATTCGCGATGATTTGTAATGATTTGCTGAATCGTCTTTTGGAGCTCGTTTAGGGTAATCTGCACGTTATTTTGGAACGTTGCCATCTTTCTCTCGATTTCATCCTGTCGATCCTTCAAAATTTGTATGCTCTGTTGCACGTATCGTTTGTTGGCGGCATCACCATCATCCACAGGTAGCGCTACACGTCGAATCTTGAGCGACTTTGCATCAAAGTTGGTGGCGACCACGCAAAGAGCGTTATCACGCACGTAATTTCTGAGTAATCCACTCCATTGATAGTACGGTTCCGCTCCGCCTCTTCCGAGCGATATGCCAAACTTGTTGATCGGCATTTCAATGTTGATTGAATGGTTCGCCGACGCGCGGTTTAATTTATAATAAGCCCAGCCTCGCGAAGTTCCTCGATAATCGATAGAATCTCATTGTTGTGACCGTTGTGGCCCGCTTGGTGCGAAGCTTGGAGCAATCGGAGACGGTCATTGGGGTCGTCCCAATGAACATAGTCGATTTTGATGTCGTTTAATGTCATAGCACGCGGTATACCTCTTCCAGTTTTTTGGCCCGATATCAACGGTTTGATTATTTGTGTGTATTTGTATCCCCCATTGCCACTTAATTGACCGTTCGGATCATTATTACGTTTATGCGCGCTTGTCATCAACAGCATGCTCTTATACGTTTGCATGTCGTCCGCCGTGTAGATGTCGTCATCGGGGACTTTCTTGAAGATTAACTCGTAAAGACCGGGTGTGCCGACATATCGTACGCTGTCGATAAAAATGTTATCAGCGTCGTTCACGTCAAAACGTTTATTACCAAACTTCATTCCATCATCGTCGAATTTAACACCGTAAACGTTGTCCATACCCTCCTGTTCGCCACTCAGGACAGGCATGAGATACTTTAGGCTTAATGGGCCCAATTGATATAGCAACGCTTCTCGACCATCCTGCGTTTGTAACTTATTTCGAACGGATGTCACGAGCGAGTCGTCCGTGGTTTCGAAAACATCCCCGTTTACGAGGGAATCAAGCGTTATAGATTGTACTGTTTTCACTGTCGTGGACGGTATCGTAGAGGTTATCGGCGGTACATCCTGTGAAGCTTTTAATTTACGCGGTTGTAAAATTTTGGCTGTTTCGTTCAGAGTAGATGGCAGAGTTTTCGATCGTCTTAACTTTGACGTAACCGGAGTTGAAGCCATTACAACGTCATCAAACGAAGCATTTGATCGTTTTCGCTTGGAGCTGTCAAACGACTCTAACATTTCAGGTTCTTCGCCAACGGTGAGTAGGTATACTAGGCAGATTCTAACCCAGTGACGTCATGGGGGGGAAGGAGGAAGGGGGGAAGGGGGAAGGGGGGAAGGGGGGGCACCGTCGAGGAGTACGACAGTGATAAGAAGGGGGTGGGGGGAGGGGGGTTATCAGCACATACCTCCCTTATCTTATCAGCACTTACCTCCGTCGAGGAGTACGGCAGTGATAAGAAGGGGGAAGGGGGAAGGGGGAAGGGGGGTTATCAGCACTTACCTCCCGTTATCTTATCAGTACTTACCTCCGTCGAGGAGTACGGCAGTGATAAGAGGGGGAAGGGGGGTTATCAGCACTTACCTATCTTATCAGCACATACCTCCGTCGAGGAGTATGATAGTGATAAGAAAGGGGGGAGGGAGGGGGATTATTTGCACTTACCTCTCTTTATCTTATCAGCACATACCTATGTTATCAGCGCTTACCTCCGTCGAGGAGTATGATAATCATTATTTTAAGAACAATGCGACATTTTTGAGATTTTTTTCCCAAAAACCGATAAGATCGCGTACCGCGGGCTAAGGCCCCGCCGCCCGCCGCCGCCCGCCGCCGCCCGCCCGCTCGCCCAAGTGGGTTAATCATTGCCATCATCGCCCGCTTACGTCACCGTTCTAGTCCTTAGGTACCACTCGCCTGCGTTCTCCGTTCGGTCTTGGGTTAATCATTGCCATCATCGCCCGCTTACGTCACCGTTCGAGTCGTTAGGTGCCAATCGCCTGCGTTCTCCGTTCGGTCTTCTCTCTCGCTCGCTCGCGTTCATATATCGCGCATCATGCGCTCGGTATTTAATTTTTAACTTTTTTAATAAGGAACAGAGGTGGAAGGGAAATTAATTGATTGAATTTTTTTGTTTTTTACTGCAACCCGTTTTTCCTCGGTCTCGCCCGCCGAGAAGGCGCGGCTGCAAATTAGCCACAGATAGACGGATAGGTAGAACAAATGTATCCGCGAGGTACTCAGGCAGGTCGAGGGTAACCGCGAGGTATTCGAGTCGGCCAAGACTCAAAGATAGACGCGAGGTATTCCGGTATTTCCCCGATCCCCGCGAGGTATTCAAACAGGTAGTATCTCGAGGCATTCGCAAGGTATCCCAACAGGTACGATATTCGCGAGGTATTCAAACAGGTAGTATCTCGAGGTATCCGCAAGGTATCCCAACAGGTACGATGTTCGCGAGGTAACACTAAAGCTTGGGCGCCAGGTGCGAGTACGCGCACCACGTTTCCGTAATCTGATCCTCAGCGCAATCACCCGGACGCGCTCGTCCACTCAGGGCGCGAGGCGAGTTTGATACTCTGAGGAGAGGGAGAGGGGCGGCGTAGCGCAATCAACACAATCACATAATAAAATAAAGTAACAAAATATATTTCCGAGAATAATAGGAAGATAAGGTATATCAGATATATATGTCTCCGTCAGAAGATACACGGAATAAAGTATACGGAATAAAGACGCGTATGTTTCCGTTGAACGCGAACAATAAACGGGCCGCGACACACTCACACACGCACACGGTACACACAGATGCAACAGGCGAGTCCCGCAACTCACTCGTACCACGCGAGATCCCCGCGACTCACACACGCACACACACACGAAGTCCACGCGAATTAGCTCAAAACGATAATTGCCAATTATGGCTGCGTAATTTTCCCGGGTCGCCCGCGACATTCGCCCGCGGGCCGGCACCCCACACAAATCCGCGACGGCCTCAGCGAATGCGCGACACAATTCCGCGCGACATTCCTACGCCGTCCGTGACGCAATACCGCGATTTTTCCCCCGATCCGCTTTACGGCGTCCGCGGGACACGGCACTCCTCCCAATATCACTCACGACCGAAAGCTCTATGCCGCGACACCACGCGATTCCCCCGAGGTCCCCGGAGGGATCCTCTCGCCCAACGCCCGACTGTCGGCCCCGCGATTCTCGAGGAGGGCTTCAACTTGCCTAACTTGTGTGCGCCCCCGGCCGGGCCCCCTTAACCGAGCCTACAGGCAACAGGTAACAACAGGAAGCGACAGGAATCCACTCGCACGAGGCAAACGTACGTGCTGAGGTAACCGCGAGATAACAGAGACGGGCTGGGGCCGGGGTCGCACACCACACGCGATGAGATGCCGGGATGGAGATCTTACATTTCCGCCGCAATCCGCTCGCCTCGGTTGCTGTTGGCTGCTGCGTCGGGCTCACCAGGCTGGGGGTGGACTCGGACCTCTCCACTCGGCGGTAGCTGGCACGACAGTGTCGGGTAGTCCGCCCGGCGAGACCACGTCGGGCCCCCGCGCATGCGCATCCGCCCGCGGCCGTTCCTCCCGCTGATCCGTCCTTCGCGCAGCTCATCGCTCGCGGTGTCGCATGGGACGCCCGCCATGTTTCCGCGGGACTTTCGACGGGTGTTTCTCGCCTCGGTGGTCTGGCGGTCCCGGTCGAGACTCCAGGAGCCTCAAATATGCACGCCAGGCTGGCCAGGCCTCGGCTGCCGACCGGATTTTGCGTGTCCCTGTCGACGGTGCTCCGAGTCGGTTCTCCGCCCCATGGCAGCGGCACCGTACCCTCCGTCTAATTTCCGGCGCTGCGTCCTCGATTCTCCCTTGGCTGCGGAGGCTCGGAGGACTCGGCTCGCCTTGCGGGGATGTTGGGTGGTCTAGCGGCGGGCCCTGACGTGACTCGCCCGTCGGCGAACCGTCCCATCCGGTTCCCCCTGGTGCTCCGCTGCTCCCTCGTCGCGACACGAAGTCGTTACACGGGTGGCTAATCTTCCACCCCGGGTACTCTCATCACGCTCCTAAAATCTTAAATCTTATAAAATCAACGCAAGCAGCCCTCCCCGATTCGTGCCGAGGCGCCACCCCACTCCCCGCCGGCTTTCCCCTCGGCCGAGCATACGTCCGGGCAGGTGACGCGACCATGTCACGTCACATTACATACACATACTTTACGTTTATTTATTAACCACATACAGTAATAGAAAACATATACAATTAAAAAATATATACAATTAAAAAAATATATACAATTTCTCCCAGTCCTCTTCGGACTCCTTCCCCTCATAGGGCTGGAACTCACTCCAGTCTTCATGTTCCAGCTCCTCCCCCTCCTCCTCGTAGGGTTCGAGCCCGAACAGCCTCCGCAGATTGAAAATATCATCGTTGTCGCGGCCCTTGGGTGAATCAAACCACAGATTAAAAATATTATCGTTGTCGCGGCCCTTGGGCGAGTCACACCGTAGATATTCCAGATTCGCGCGACACCAGATCCTCTCATTCTGCACCGATTGACGCCGCAAATTATTAATATATCCCCTGATGGAGATATATTCAATCGAAATCAACTGAAAAATTACACAAAACTGGTTAATTTTGAAGAAAATTATATGTACAATTAATTATAGATACCTATATTAATTTGATATACCTCTGGCGGGCCGAAAACTACATATACCACCCTTTGTAGCTCCATCTCCCACTTCTTGTATGGAAAACGCATCTCACCAATGCCCGGAACGCCAACTATCCACTGAAAAAATAAAATACATGGATTATAAAAAAATACAACACACACACACACACACACACACACACACACACACACACACACACACACACACATACACACCTCCGGCTGGGTTTCAAGTTCCACCGAGTTATTTATATCCATTTTTTCCTGTAAAATTATATAAACATTAATTAATTAATTAAAAATTATTTAACTATAGTATATAAATAACTTACTATTGATTGATTGTAAGAAACATATAAATGTCTCGGAGGAAACATCTCGTCAAGGACATTTCTAGGATTCTGTAAAAATAAAAAAAGATAAAATAAAAAAGATATAAAAAAAATTAATTGTAAAATTATACAAATTACATACCTCAAATAATGTGAAATCTGGAGGATGAGACGTCTCCTCGCTTATGGTCTCAGCATGCTAAACAAAATAAAAAACAACAAAAATTATTCAAAATTGCGTTTAAACTATCGCACACATACACACAAATCACATACCGTGGGGATAAACTCTACATCCAACTGGTTCATCAGACGTGGCACCTTAGCGTATTTTTCTTCCCCGACTTTTATATACTAAAAGAAAAAAAATTTGGAAAATTATTATAACACGCACGCACATAGCACGATAGAAAATTATTATAACACGCACATAGCACGATAGAAAATTATTATAACACGAAACACTTACACCGTCACACGGATAAGTAATTTTGAGCTGCATCTTATCGCTCTCGTTGCTCGAAACTTTGTGATACCATGCAAGGAATATTGCAATGTTGCAACAGTTCGAATTTTGGGGTGGGGGATATAC
>JASTWQ010001099.1:0-35031 GCA_035220615.1 Leptothorax acervorum
CGCTTAATACCGTGAGACCACGCGACTCGCGATACCAGCGAGATATTAGGAATATAAGATAGAAATAAAACTTACCATTAAGATACACGATCTCAAATATTTCCAGGAAAACGTGACGTTTTGGATATGCGTGGCTACGTATAATTTATGTTTATCACCGAGAAACTTAGAATACAAACTTAGAATGCAAATATAATGGTCGCAGCTCACGAAACTAAACATCTGACTTGAATAATTTTATTTAAGGTGGCTCGAGCGTCGTCTATATATATATATAATTTTGTTTTCATGATTAAACAGTGTAAAGCTAGTCTCAGAAATGATTCATAAACAATATGTTATCATTGGGACCAGAAAAAGCGTAACATCGCAATTTTGTCCCATTTTTATACTTGTCACAGAGAGTATAGTAACAAATTATTTAAAAATAAAAAAAAAATTACACTTAAAAAATTAAAAACCGTGATTGCAATTCTTGATGTCACAGAAGAGTAACATAAAAATTTAATTCATTTTTACCATACAGGAGCAGAGATACATAATATGTGATATTTACATAAAGGGTATATCTATATATATACATTTTTGTAACTTTGAAAACGAATATCTTCAAAACGGAATGGTAGAAGTCAATGAAATTTTTTCTGCTTATTGTTGATATAATTAACTTTCGTATTATGTTTGTATTATTGACTTGTCTTATATTTCGTCTAACGCTCGAGCCACCTTAATCTTAAATTGCTTAGATATGGAAAGTCAAGGAATATAGTGAAATTATTTCACTGATGTTGGCTATTTAAATAAATTGACTTTTTGTCGATAATAAACGGCAATATTAATTAATTAACTAATATAATCGACGCATACGTCTGATATATTTCATACATATTCCTAAATTATCAGTCACAATGTAGCGTTCTAAATTTTCCAACGTCACGTTTCCTGCTCGAGCGACGATTTACTAATGAATATCTAATGCGGTCGTTTCCACATAATAATCCGTCGCGTTGGAACGACCAGCCATTATTCGCTCTCTAATGGATTTCCCTTTGTACGTCACGAAAAACGCGATATAGAAGGAGATAGGATCTGGTTCCTTTGAAAGATCTGACGTTGCCGGATCGGGAGAGTAACACTCGCAGGGAAGAGAAATAGGTGAATCGAGGAGTCGGGGACCGCGGTGCGGCCCGCGGGCCCATAATTCAAAGCGAGCTCTCTCGGGCATGATGGCATGATAAACTGGCCCGGCTATCCGGGGCGATGCGCTCGCGAGTTCGGGAGGTCATAGAACCCTGCGGGTCCCTTTTTAAAGAGTGCGTTATGACGCGTGGGATAAACGTATCCAATTTCGTGGAACTATTGTCCACGCTCGCGCTCGCGACAGACATGAAGGCCACAAAAACTACGAAGGCGCGGACACAAAGGGCCGACCTGTCCTAAATAGATTAATGTTAAAAGCCGAACGCACACGCGACGTGAGGTGGGATTACAATACGGTGGAAATCTAATTATTCTATTGTGTCGCTGATGTGTCTAGAAATTACAAATTTTGAGCATTATAATGTTAGAATGTTAAAACAATAATAAACTTGATCGAAGTCAAAATAATTCGTAAAACATTTAAAAAAAAGTTTGCTTATTTTCTCATTTATTCTTTCAATTTTTTAAGCCTTTTGTAATATTATATCTGTGATTATTAATTTTTGTATTAAGAGGAAAATTAATAGATAGTGTAATATCTGCATAATAATCTTCTTTTGAATTATAAAGTGGAATTATATTAACTAAATGTAACCAATTTTAGAATTGGAAATTTTATAACAGAATCAAAAATATGAATTTCGATTATAGTATATTGGAATGAAAGTATATTAAAAATAAAAAAGTATATTAGAAAATGTTACGATAAATGCAATTGTTAAAGTTGCATTTTCCAAGAGTAATCAGCGCATAATGTCGAGCGGCCGTTTCTGAGAGACAAAGGAGATAAAGCTGACACGCGTGACTAGAGATACAAGAGCAAAGTAGGTTCCTAAGAAATCCGGGGCCGGGGTAGAGAGAGATTCGATAAAAGGAAATAATAAACATGACATCCAGATTGACAGTTCGAAATTGGGAAGTTTAACGTCATAAAATCCGAGATTGAAAATAAAGAAACGTAAAAATGCATATTTTCATATTTAGCGTTAAATGTGGCCGTTTGCCGAGTCATATGACTTTCCGAGATAACGTACGCGAATTTCATACGAGGTAGATAAAATCAGATCGCCACTTAATTAAAACATTTTTTACATTATTGTATAGAGAGAAAGGGGATGGCTAGTCGCGTCTCGGGGTCCAGTTCGCATTATGTATGCGATTATGTAGGTATTTCTCTCCGAAGAGAGGCTGTCGAAGAGTGCAACCCGTCGGAAATGCCTTCGTGCTTGCGTCATTGGTCAGGAATTCACGGACCGTTGTGCCCTCAAAGTGTTTTCTCCTTCTACGTTGGAGGTCCTTTTTTTCATTCTACCTCCTTCGTCCTCAGGATATTTTCAAGAGCCTCTCATGATACGGAAGATCGATGGAATTCCTCCGAAACAAATAATTTTCCTTATATGCATAATTTCCGCGATAAACACTGTTTTCCAAATTTTGTTAAATTATTTTCTACAGGTGTCTCATATGGAAATTAAAATCAATATAAACTTGGTGAGTACAGTTTTTGATGTTACAGACTGAGACGTCCAAAAGTTAACTTTGTATACTCTTTATTCTCTAGAAATGTGATATTTGACTATCTATATTATTTAAAATTGCGATCTTATTAAAATTATATCGATTTTAATCGTTTATTTGCTGTTGCAATACCGGCAATATCGTCGATAGTTTTTAATCTTGGCATTATGATCTGATATAGCACGAGAAATAAGATCATGAAATCAAGAATATCATGGGAAATGATGGATTTACCGTAAAGTAATCTTGACAGATATTACGATAATTATAGTGTGATTTACTAACCAGCCAATTACTCTACATTCGCGCCGTTGGCGTCAGCGAATCCAATCGATCATCCTTGGTGAAAAGTGAGTGATCACGCAGCCTTGAACTAAAGCGTTAGTTTCAACAGACTTCTGTATCTTTATATTAAAGGATCGATTACACGCGTATTATTCGCGATAATAGGACGACGATGGTCGTCAGAAGAATAATGTGCGCTAGATTTATTATGCTAGATTTTTTGAATTTTGAGAAGCATTCTTATACACTGTGAAAATATCTTATTCATATGGTTAGCTGACAAATAGGTGCAGTATAAACTATAGTTAGCATATAGATGCATCGTTCCTAGAAGCACGACGATCAAGTTTGATTGTCACGTGTGGGAGGCGATTATATTCTTTGTAGACCACTAACTATCTAAGCAAGAAACTAAATATTTGCGACTTTTAGCTAAAATTAAAATTAGTTAATACTCAAAGTTACTTTGGTTTAAGAACTTAATTATTTAAAAAATGAGTAAGATCAGAGGTATACATGTATAGAAATATGAAATAAAAATATGTCTGGATTTCTCACACAAAATCGTAAATTGCAAAATTGCGGGAAATATTTTCTAGCAATTTTCTATCAGCTGCTGTTCCCAAAATCTCTTGAGGGACATCTGTTTCACGGACTTGTGACAGTTTAGGCGACACGACGAAATCTTGGCACGAGATTTCGTCGGGATACAGATGACAAGGCAAGGCCGTGGCATGCCGCGCGGAATTTCCAAAATTACGCCGAACATACAGACTCACTCTACAGTGTCGTTCACCTCCGATCGTGACTGTGCAGTATCCCGCACTCGACCAGCCTTTGTTCTGAGACTTTAGTGCTAAAAACAGTTGGACCGAACCACTCCAGTCTTATCTCGGTGTTTATTGAGTACCCGCGGGCCAGTTCGGGGTACTTTGTTCGGCGTTACATGATTGCTGCGTAGAACCGGCTCTGGGAGCTAATCGGTGAGATATTAGTTGCTCCAGTTTTGATATTTCTATATATAACTTGCAATTATAACTTTTATATTAGTAAGAAAGCCTATTTTTGTACAATTTTTTCCAAGTTTCTTGTTTTGTCTGTTTCTGACGATCTCGCGAAAAATTACTTAATTACTCGCGTTTTTTGAGCGAAATAGAATGTATATCTATGTATAAAGAAACATACGAGTCGTACGACGGAAGGGCGGCGTGTGACCGACAACGAGTTACTGTTCTCAATGATAATCGTTAATCGAGGCTCAGGAAAGGCCAGACTTCAATTAAGCACCCTAGACACGGTCTCAAGAACTCGTTGCGTTGAAATGATTTAAATGAGATTCAGAAAAGGGTTGGCAGGATGAAGTTCATCCATTCATTCTAATATGTTATGCAATATATTATTTTCTTTAGTTTATAGTTTTTTATTAATCCCTCTCAAAAATTATTCGATTAGTTACAATTGTTCTGCGAAGTTTTAGTGAATTTATTTCTTAATGCATTCTTCTTGCAAAAAACATGCGAGACTCTTCTCATGCATCTTGCAATTGCTAGTATAAGTATATGCCATTTAATTCCGTGTATAGTTTTTTAATTCAAAATATAAACACGGCAACATCGAAGGCACATAAAAATTGGCTGTATGACAAAACATGTATTTTACATCCGGTGACTATCTTCGAAATGTATTCGCGGAATGTTATAGCCCCGGCCGATAGTACACAGGAAGTAGTCGGTGTATGTGACGCAACGATCTCGCGTTCAATTTTGCATTTCTCGGTAAGATGATTCGTCGTGTCACGACGAACTTGTGAATCATATCGCGCCACTGGCGCCAATCAGATGCCGGATATAACCGGGGACCGTCGGCTCGATTGCGGTGGTACGCGCGGGAAGCGCGTTTTTCCACGCTTATGCCAAAGCGGATCGGCAAATAGCTGTCGCGTTACTCGCGTTTAGTAGCGGCTTAAGCGCGACAACGAGGGGCCCCAATGAAGTCATCCCTCGGTATCCCCGGATCCCCCCCCACTGGTGCCGGTCGGCGGTGCGCACGGCCCCCTCGCGTCCCGCCCCCACGCTACGCTGCACGGCCGAGGACTCTCTGGAGTCTCTGGCGGCTCCGACGCGCGAAGTCCTCTCGAGAATAGGCCGAACGCGGCCGAGAACGGCCGAAGCGGCGCGGCCGCGCGCGCGCGACCATGTGGCGGCCGCGGCGCGATGACAGAAGCGCTGTCAGTACTCAGTGTCACTGCGACTGTCGTCCGGCGTGGTGGTGCGGCAGGCATCCCAGTCGCGTTCGCCGTTGGGATTCTTGATCTCTCTTCCTTTTTTCCTCCTATTTCTCTCTCTCTCTCTTCATCTCGCCTCGCTCTGCCGTGCGCGGCCTATCGAATTCACCGCAAGGTCGCCGACGGTGGCGACGTTTCCTCGCGCACGCTCCCGTGCGTGACGTCAAGACGATTGTCAGAAACGCACGCGTACGAAACGTGCCACGCTACGTTTCTGTGAAAGGAAACGCGAGTTCAGTTCAGGTTAGACCGTTGGGACAGACCCCGCAGTTTCACGAACAGGCACGAGGTCGTCTGTCGAGCTCTCTGTTTCGAGGTGAGTCGAAAATCATTCCCATTTTAGGCTGTTGCGAAAAGAGCGGTGCCTAATGGTGCCTTAACGCCGCGCGTCCTTGCGCGGCTCCGTCGTTAATTGCGCTCTTAGCAGCGCACTGATAATGATTTTCGTTTGAGGCTCTCTACTGACTTGACAGCGGCTTTCGATCGATCGCAGCGAGTTCAATTTTCGAATCCGTTTCTAATCTGGCTGCGATCACCCCGTTTCGCGCAGGTGGCGATTCCGCCTGTAATCGCCGCCATCATTTACGCTTCGACCGCAGAAAATTATTGCGGATGTTTTGTTCCGTGTTGGGAAAACTGCGAACGCGCGCCAGTCGATCCTCGTCGGTGCATCGGCGAAAAATATAATTATTGCGCGCTCTTTCAGCGCGCTTATTATTGTCGTCCCGCGCTATTTCTCACGTTTTTCTCCGCCGTTTGCACTTTAGACCCGGTTCGATTTCGTGCACGTAACGTGCTTTTTAGAGTAATTAAACAGCACGTAACTCTGCCTTGACCGTTCTTCACGCATAACTACCTCGTGAAGTCTTTGCGCTCCTAGGTGAATAACAGCAATGTCGGTCATTGTAAAAAAGGAATAATTTATGCAACAAAATGCATTCCATTGATCAATACCAAAGTATGCGTAACATATACCAGCGTTACACCATAACTATAAGCAGCGACTATCTTGCACGTTTTTAACGTTTTAAATCGGTTTTCAGCCGTTTTCGAGAGCGGGTAAATTATATTAAATCGCACGCTATCGCAATATCTGTTAAACGTGCGATTCCGCGATATCGTTTGCTATATCAATTTGAAAAAAAATTACCGAGTGACGACATCGCCGCGCTGATTGACGTCACATATAATATAATGCCAGATAATCGCAGCGCATAATAGCATTTCTTACATGCGTCTGCTCGGCGAATCAAACGTTGCATTTTAGTAAGTGGCACGATGCGAAATTGTCGCAACTACTTAATGAGCTTGAGAAAACTATCTCGGAGTAGATTTTCAGTCGCTTTGATTCGCGCGACGGTTACGGCAGGTCTCGAGAGATCACGTTACCGATCTAACCAGCGATCTTCCGGGAAATCCCAATCGCGTTGCGCATGTCTGTGTTTTTCCGAATATCGCGCCAACGCCAACGTAGCGCTCGCGCAGTTCCTTCCTGCACCGGTACTCGATAAAACAAAAATAAATAGTCATCGCATTGCGTAATCTAATATTAGCTTCTCGTTTCTTCTCGTTTTAATGTCGCATTTTTCTCAGTCTCTCACTTGTTAAAACAGTGATAGAGATAGTATTCTTTTCCTTCGTTCACGTCTCTCTCAATTGTATTTCAGTTTCCCTCGCATGAAATCGTGGATTTTCCTCTAATTGTATAGTGCAATACACTCCTCTATCTGCATACGCTGCACTTTACGCGCACACGCAATATATAGACGGCCGCGTCGCGTCGTTGCGATGCATTCGAGACACACTACTCGCGCATACGCCCGTTATCATGTTTACATTCTTTGTTCTCGGCGTACCACTGGCATCGACACGTTCGCATCGTGGAAAGAAAACCGTCCTTTCAACTCACGGAAACTCGCTATGAACTTGCAACATTTGCACGCGGACGTTATACGATGGAAATTATTTATTTCTCGTTAACTTCGAATTCTTCTTCCATTGATCACTATCAATGGAAAGTTTAATGAATTCACGGGAAGAGCTATTGATATCCCAGTACTGAGATCCTTACGCGAGGTGAATTGAAAGTACGTGTATAATACAACGATGTAAAATGGAAAATTACGTATTTATGCTCCGTTCGTCGTTGTGTCATTATCTCCATTCAGAGCTTGCGAGCGAGTTGCGAAATCGGGTATTAAAGAAGGCATCGGGTCTCGCGAACGGAAACGTTAAAAACAGCAAAAATGGAAGTAAAGATAGAGGTTCCTTTGTTATCCAAGGTTGCGCTCTTGCGGCCGCAGCGGTTGCGGCTTTCAACCGCGCTTTTTCCGGCGATCACATAGATTATAGAACACGCTACTCTGACGTGGTTGCGTTATTATTTACCGCGTAATATCCAGCATAATTATCCGCGTGTGTGAAGGGCAGTAAAAAGAGAAAGAATTAGAGAGAAAGAGAGAGAATGCACTAGACACACAAGTAAATATTGCGCGGTGCTCGATCGACGTCAATTTACTTGTTTACTGTTCATTGCGTAATCGCGTGTTGCATTACAGAAAAATAAATATAATCTTCGGCCACGAACGTGATCGATAAAAAGAACTGATCCAATGACGAAGACTGGACTAGAATAATTCCAATCTTTGTTCGTCGCTACTTATTTACTTGTTTAAAAAAGAATATTGTAATAGAATATGTGATATTTTATACGTAGCAATTTCATGTAGAGGAAAACGAAGTAAAACTCGAAGCAATATTCGAAAATGAGAGTTATGAATAATGTAAAGATAAAACATGACAAAAAAAAAAATAATAAAATTTTAATCTTATAGAAATTATGAAAGTGGAACGTATTGGACTATTTTGAAGTCGTAAACAAAAATGTTGAAAGCTCGCTTCCTTTTCCCGTCTGACCTGAAAAATTCCGAATGCCATTGAAAATTTACTGGTATACTTCGTTAAATTTTTCTAGTCATGAGTACGGTAATATTTTCACGCACAATGGTTATTACAGCGATGTGTTTACGTGTTGGCGAAACCTGTGACAGGCTCGGCTGGTCAAACACGCGGATTGTTTATCACAACCTGGTTGCCACGTGTTTTCATATCAAGGCGAGATAAGCCTGGTTTTGAATGTCCATACCGTGTTCATAGTGCCTCCCCTCTTAATGACACAAAAGCGAACAGGTTTTAACAAGATATGTTGACTTCCCGATAAGAGAAATGCAAACTATGTATGTAAAAAAGATTCTATATCATTTATTTTACAATATCGATATATATTAATTTTTGTAGTTTATTGCATAATAATAAGTCTTTAATTTATGAGCAGCTTAATTTTTAATTTTATGCTCTTAACAGTTTAATTATTTCCAAATAATTACATTTATTTGGTTTTCTCGAGGCTATTTTGCGGCATTTATATTAAAGATGTGTGTCGTTGTTGGAACAGCAGTATAAAATATTTCTAAAATAAAACCAGCTATCGTCGTGGCGCCACATCAGCTTCTTAACGACGCGATACGAGGAAGCCGCATCCTGGAAATGTCCAGCGAGATAGACAAACAACTCCATCCAGCATGACGCGACCATTTTAAGCCTTCGCTTCTCTGCCAGTTTCTCCGGTATATCAAAAACAACGCATAAATTACAATGGAGGAGAGCGCGCAGAAAGAAAATATATTTTATATTTAAAAAGATAAATTTATATATTTTTGAGATACCTAATACATATTTTTTACGAGATATAAATTCTCTAAGAATATTAAAGATGTTGCATTAAAGATCTTATTTACAGTTGCTCTATCAGCTATCTTGTAAAACCAACTTGATAATTAATTATTTGAACGAGATAGCCAATTTGAATTAGACGAGCAGGTTTTTTTTTGTATATGCTACTAATGCAAAAGTATGCGAATGATCGGCCAATTAATTCACTCCTCTTTCTGATATCTCGAAATTGATGCGTTACACGCTTGAGATCGTCGGTGGCGGGAGATCTTTTGGCTCAAGTCCAAGTCGACGAATCCGCGAGTACCGGCGTCGACGACAAACGATCCTACACAGGTGTTAAACTTAGAACTCGAACTAATTAAGGCCCTCCAGACGGCGAGCGGCCGCGTAACAGGGAATTTCGCGCGTACTGGGAAAACCACTGATCGGGAGCAAAGTCACCGTCTCGCCGTTTTACTTTTCCTCAGGATTTCTATAGCTCTAGATTATATGTATAAATAATTGGAACTTCTTCTGTTATCTGTTGCGAATGTCAAGTGACCGATATAATTGTGTATCATTAAAATGCATATAAATTGTTAACATAAACATAATAGTCATAATCACGTAAAGTTATTTAGTAATTATTATAATTAAACATTTATTTTTTAATAATTCCCCATTAATCCATTAATATCTTATTCTCTATCTATAATCTAATCCAAATTGCGATCGATTATCTTTTAGAAACAATTCGCGAGTTCATAAGCGCAAGGATTTTTTTAGGCGGTCAATGGTCCATGCACGTGAGACTAACGAAGCTGCAAAATGTTATTTCTCCCCCACATCCTCGCTTCTTTCTCTCTCTCCCTCGGCGCGTTCATCGCGGAGCGCACATACTCGAAATTCGAAGGTTATTTTTAGGATGAGTTTCGTCGTCGCGTAAGGCCACGACGAGCGGCGTCGGCGTCGCTTGCTCAGTGTTAAAGAGGCGTCGGTGGTGGACGCAGTGGTGGCGACGAAAACTCTTCGACAAGTGAAAAGAAACGAGCGCACGAGGGTGGTGCGGTTATAAAGGAGGGGGTGCGAAGCGAGATAAGAGGAACGAAGCGCGCACACCGACGCCCAAACGATCTTCCTACGAACGAACGATCGACTGAGATATCATATTTAATCTTCATTATTTATTTCCGCTTTCCCAATCCCGCTGTTATCCATTTCTCCTTCTCCCTTCTCCGACTTCCCCGCTTTATCTCTCACTATCTCACCGTCATACTTTCGACGCCGAACAAACGAACATAACGAATAACCGATCCCTCGAGCTATGGCAGCCACCGCCATGGACCCAGTCGACATTGCGAATATACTCGCGCAGGAATTGCTTTATCAGCAGGTAATCGTGTGAAAACAATCTCCCGAGCGCGATGATCTCCGAATATCTTCACAAAGTAAAGCATTATTGCAATTGATTCTTTGTGCAAGTGTCCGAAAGATAAGGCAGCGAAACTCATTGTTTCAGAACACAGATAGATAGAATTAGATAATCAGCCTGTTTACCGTCAACACACTGAATTTAATATCATAAAACTTGCAATATCTTAACTTTTCGCACAAGTAAAAGATAATTTTAATCAATTTTAAACAAATACAAGATAAACGGCACAATTTTTATTTGTTCTAAACTTCTTGAGATAAACAAATTACAAGCTAATTATTTTACTTTTTTAAGAAAAAATGTCCGCACATTCTCCTGCTCAACTGAAATATCTGTCGCATTATATTCTAATATCATTCTAATGGGCACGTTACGGGTGAGAGACCTCAACAAATATTTACGCACGCGTTGCCATGTAAACTCCGATGTGGATACATTTTGACGGGGGCGATATTCGATCTCATTGTGATCGCGTAGCGCGAATAAAGTGGCTCTTTGTCGACTCAGTAAGGGTTTCGAAGAGGCGAGGAGGTTCTTCGAGAGAGAGACGATCGTTTCTGATCTGAAAATAAACGCGGCGGCTGGCGCGCGCTTTGGAAGCGCGATGAGAGAGCGCTTCATTCATGGCGCTCGATTAATTGTGATCGCGAATTGTCGACCGCACGTCACAGCTTTCGCCGAAAGATCAGCCGTCGTCATGGTTCGTTCGATCGCGAATAACGAGGCAGCAATTCTAATCGCGCAATTCCTGTGAACTTGAAGGAGAGAAAGCTCGCCTTGGAGCGAGCGAGCGAGCGAGCGTTCGGCTTTATGCGGGATGATGATTGCGATGCGAACGAGCGGGGAATTGTGCAACATTGTGCAATATCGTTGGAAGTTCCACCCGCCACGGTGAAACTATCGCAAGTGTACCGAGAACCGTTTATGCCGGCCATTTGATTAATAAGCTTGGCAGGGATCATCAAAAAACATGAATCGAAGCTAATTTGTGATTTATTGTCGGTTCTGGCACGAAATTAATACGTTCAGACTTTATATTCGGAATCAATGATCAACATCTATGATCTCAACTATTCTGATCATATGGAAAAGTGAAAACCTATTTCGTGCTGTCAGTCGATAATTTCTATAATTTTTTAGTGAGGAGAAATTGTTTAATATTTGCAAGACTTATATTTAAAATTAGAAATATTCAAATATCGCGTTATACACGTTTTCACTCGAATCGTCGATTTATTTAAATTACAAGACATTTATGCTAAATTTCTAACGTGCGGGGATTTTCCTGTGAGAGCCTAGCTAAAAAGCTAAAAAGATAATATGCTAAGGATTCAACAAAATTGCAAAATGTTTTAATCATTATTAGATCTGCGCACGCGAAAGCTATTAATCTGCACATTGCGACGTTTCCAACAAATAACGCCAATTAATCCGACGTTGGCACAGCTGCAAATTATAATAGTAATGGTTATTCGAACAGATTTAGTTCCAATATTTTCAAAAACTATGTATACAGGGTGTTTCCTAAGTAAGCGCACCAACTTGAAGGGAATATTCCTTGGCTTATTTTAAGAAGAAAAGGTCCTATAAACATGTATCCTAAACTGCATCGTTTTTAAAATACAGGGTGTCAAAGTTGGAGAGAATGAATATAAAAATTTCGAAAATCTGGAAAACGTTTAGAAATATTTTATTCAAATTTGGTGTGCGTATATGTGGTATTAAAAACTATATATTCCAGTATCGATAAAACATTTTTAGATGCAGCAGGGGCGCATCTAAAAATTTTTGACTATTTTGAAAACGAAGCAGTTTAAATTAGGACATATGTTCATAGGACCTTTTCTTCTTAAAATAAGCCAAGGAATATTCCCTTAAAGTTTGTGCACTTACTTAGGAAACACTCTGTATAATAGCGGTATAATAGGCTAAATCTTAACGTGCTGAATTTTTAACATCATGCAATGTATACATAGTGCATCGATAACCGAAATTTGTAGTCTGATATGAGTGATATGAGCAGTTGCAAGACCTATATATCGCGTCTCGGTTGATTTATATCTCGACCGCCGTATAAGCGCACGATATCTCGGTCGCGATAGCACAGCGAGTGGTCACGAGCGTGCTTTCTGGGTTCGATCGCGTAATTAGTCTATCGTCCTCGCTCTGGAAGCGACGTTCTAGGCGAGGATCTATTTCCCGCGGTGTAGAATTACACGAGTAGCGATCCGATGCGATACGATATGATACGGTCCGATGCGATGTGATGTGATGTGATGTTCACGCTCGCTAACACACTTCCTCGCTTTCGCGTGCTTCTCGCTGCATTTCGGGGCGAATCGAGCGGGAACGACCACGGCTATTATCTGGATACGCATTTCGCAATGATTTCTGGTGACTGATATCGCCCTTTGTTCGTATAGACTCGCAACGCGCGCTCAGGGCAGATTAGAGAGAGAACAGCGAACATATATTTATTTATAGAATCGCGGACCGCGTGCGCGCGCGCGCGCGCGCCCGCCGTACGTGTCCGGCATACGTGTGCGTGCGTGCGTGTGTGTCGTCGTGTCGTCGCACGTGTGCGCACTACGTACATGTGTGGACGAGAACAAGCGTGCGAGCGAGCAACCGCATCGCAAAACGGAAGACGCGTGTGCATGCCAACAGCCGTCCGCTTTGTGAAAAAAAGCGCTTCGCGCGCGCTCGTTCTTGCTCCATCTCGCAGGAGGAAATTCCGTTGAAACTTGGATAGTTAGCGATTCGCGAAATCCTGCAGCGTAGGTAATTCGCTGCGAATAAATAAGTTTGTTTTCTCATTATATATGCCCGCGACTGTGTAATCGCAACGAATATTAGCGTTATCGTACATCGATCTACATTGGCTGCCGCAAAACAAGTTTTTTTGCAGTATTCGCGACCAATTTGGAGCAGGTTCTTTCATAGATGGAGTAAATAAGGCGTAATTTTTTTTTTCATTAAGTTTTAACATGTCTATTTAATGGCTTTTAAATTAAAATTTTATTAAAGTCGTTTGAGTGAGATTTAATGGTGTCCTTAATTCGTGAAAATCGCTAGTTTTTTATTAATTTAATTTTATAATTTAACGGACCTTTACGCCTTTTAAATTTTGATCTAATATTTAAAAAAGGCACAAATATCATTTTTTTCTTTACTGGAGTATATATATATACAATATATATACACAGTATTGTCGCGCGATGTGTACGGAGTATTGAAATACGCTCGAACAAAGCTGCCAAAGGGGGAGGGGGTGGGGGTCGTCGTCGCGCGTGGTGTGCGAATGTGATTCACGTTCGGACGAGGGAAGACTTGTCGACGCTATGATGCACGCGCGTATAATGACTCGTTCGAACGAGCGATGTTCGAGTGATCCCGCGACAAACAATGCGGAGTAAGGTGAACGGCCCGAAGGCCGTCGAGTAATGGCCGGAAGCCGTCAGTTCGGCGATAGTCATAAATAAAACGCCATCTCTCCCTGTAAATATCTTCATCAATTCTTTCTTTTTCTTTCTACAAATTTCCTCTTCGCTAAATTTTATTTCGGGTAGAAAACTGGATGATTCTCAGTTTGTCCCACGATTGCTCTGGTCACGTTAAAACTTATCTTGTCGGTGCGGACGCCGCACCTATCGATCTCGTTGCGTGACGTTTCACCGTTTCCGTTTTCGGCGGAAAGCAAATAGTGCCCGATAAAGTCGGATTCGCTTTCGAAGACTCTCGAAATTCATCTTCCGATAATAACTCGGTCATTGTGATCATAACGGAATCCATTCCTGCGATCGTAAATTCTCCGCCGCGGCCGTGCCAAAATCGTGAGGTGCCCACGCCGAAGGATGCCGCAATAAATTAAGATCGTGACCCGCGGAGAGACCGAAACAATTGATCAAGTTCTAAAAATTCGCTTGGCTAGCGAATAAAAAAAAATGATTGACGATTTTGATTGACAAGATGTTTTTGCGCGCTATGATAATCAATATCTTCGAAGATTCGCATTGTCGAACAATGTTAACATAAATTGTAAGCCAAAATCGTGAAGTAATGCTTATTCATATTGTATTGCACCTTGTCAATCGCAGAATCGATGAAAGTTGATCTTTAAAAAACAAAGTTGCGCGGTTCTCCATTAAGCTGCATATAAAATTACAATTAACGGACAATATATTGTATACCGTAAATGCATGATTTGCGATTTCCACTTTTTTTTTACTACAGTCTTAAAAGTTCTTTCGAATCGTAACATTTTAATTCGCGGCACGATATCATTTCGGTGCGCTAATGATTTAATAAATAATGGAATATCGGTATCGCTGATACCGGGAGAGAGAGAGAAGCGGACACGATCTCCGATGATCGATCGATCGATCGATCGCCCCGGGCAATTTCTATAAATTTCTAGGATTACCTTCGGCACTTTCTCGCACAGGATCGAAATTCCAGTGACCGTGACGCCGCTACGCGCACGGACACGATTCGGTAACGCCTAAGTTTAACGCTCCGGACATTCCTGAGGTTCCCCGCGCGATGGTACGCGATGGGTGAGAGAGAAGCATGGTCGGTGGGTGGCCAAACGACGACGGCCGAAATCGGCGAAGCCGTTCCGAGCTGCGCTAAGTAATTTTAGCGATGACACTTAAAGCGCCTGCCTACGGCCTACGGTATTTCCCCTCGTCTTGCAGCGTGATCTCGTCGAAAGGAGATGCACATCAATCGATGATACAATATATATGCAAAATAATATTTCTTTTTTTAACGTGGTGATTTTTACCTTGCGTTCGAAATGCGCGAAAATACGTGATTACGAACGTTTACGTTTACGATATATATATCAGATAAATTAAAAATTGTTATGGTTTCACGTGCTGCTTATTAATTAGAATTATAGATACTTTAAAGTAGGAGACAGTTAAGATAATTACTTTTTCTTCAATTAAAATAAAATATCTGACAATGAAAGAGGTACATTGGGACTCTTGAGTGTGGCTTTCATTGTAGATATATCATCATAAATTTTAGTCCCGCGTACTCCTTCAACGCAGCGATTCGACGTTTCTCATCGCGAGATGCGAAGACGGCGGCGGCGGCGACGGCGGCGGCGGCCTTCGTTAAACGGAGGATGGCGATTCGTAATTTTAGAAATGATAGCGAGTAAGCGAGCCGCACGCGGCACGTCTTCTCTCCCGTACGCGAGAGAGCGAAGGACGCCGCGGGGCTTCTCTTTTCCTTCCCGCGTCCTTTTGTGTTTTCTGGGAAACGCGCAGCGCGTATAGATTACGTCCCCGACGACTGGCGATTGGCGGCGCGATAAATGCGCGCGAGGTTGTCGCTACGTGAGCTGCGATTCGAGGTGCTCGTTAATACCGTCGTAGTTAGGGAGAACGACGGGCTCGTAAAGTCCGTCTCTCTTCCTCCTCCGTCTCTCCCCCTCCCCTTTCCAGTCTCTCGCTCTCTCGGTGAAATCGTATTCGAGTGACCGCGAATCTTTTTTATCGTCTTGCCGCCGCCGCCGCATGGAAACGACGTTTTTAATTCGATGCGAATTATAGTATTGCGCAACTTTATAACATAACGCACGTGAACCGCCGCGCTAATGCGCGGCGTTTGTAAATTGCCGCCGCGCCGGGGACGCGAGGGAGAGACACGCGGATATTTTCGCGAATTAAATCGCAAGACGTGCGTCGTGCGATCGTCGCAATTTCAATAACGATCGCGCGAACCCGCGAATGGATTTATCTGGCTGGCGCGACGATACGTTATCGGCTATTGGATCATGGATATTTTTATCGAGCCATCTTGGCGAGATTACCTGGCTGATATCGGAACCTGGAAAGTCGAAGATAACGCGATATACCTACCGCGCCTACGCTACGTCGGCAACAGTTTCTTTCCTGAGAAAGAACACGCCCCAGAAACGTTTTACACGAAGTCGAGTTGTTTGTCATTTTCTGCGTTTCCAGGCGGAACTGGAACGGCGGAGAGAAAGGAGTAAACAGCTAGGCTTTTATTAGTACTCGTATAAACCACTGATACAATTTTTCATTAATCTTGCCATTGATACTTTGGTATAAAATCCAGATTCTGGTTGTTCCTCATTTAAAATCCATAAAGATAAGCGTGTTCCAAAGTGATTCTGTGGATACACTTTCTAACTAACAAGTAACACGGTCCATTTATCTTTGTGTTGTAGCTGGTATCTCTGGACGGGTTGCACAGCGGAGTGCCGACCAGGACGACGCCGACGCTGACGCCGACCACCCTCCGCAGCATCGAGCAGACGTTCCTGGAGCTGACAAGCGAGTCGGCGTCGCACAGTCGCGAGGCCGGCTTCGTGCCGCCGCTGGTCGAACCATCGCAGCCGACCCCGGCACAGACGCAAAACACAACGGCGATACATCTTCCGGCGCCGGCTACCACCCTTATCGAGAACCAGCAGCAAACACAGCCGCAACAGCAACAGCAGCAGCAGCAGCCAGTTAGACGCAATATGGGTGGCAGGCGGCCCACCAGAACGATCGGGATGACCCCCGAAGAGGAGGAGAGGCGACAGATCCGGCGCGAAAGGAACAAGATGGCAGCTGCGAGATGCCGCAAGCGAAGAATGGATCACACCAATAACCTACTCGAAGTAAGTATGCGAATTATGGTCACAATGTTGCGTGGCTTGTTAGAATATTAATAGCGTTATATATTGCATAGGTATAATGGTTTAATGAATATAAGAATCTCACTCAGTCTCGTCTAGAGGTAGTCAAATTATAGATCTCCAATCTTTGAAAAGTCACGACTACGTCATTGCAAGGAAAAGAATACATTACTATGACATATTGTTTTTTTTTTTGCAGGAAACCGAGGGCTTGGAACAGAAAAAACAGAACTTGCAGGACGAGATCGAGCAGCTGAAGCAGGTCAGAGATGAGCTGGAATTTATTTTGGACGCTCACAGAGCGGTCTGTCGCCGTTCACTACGCCCTTCGTCCCCGCTGGATATAAAACCCGTGATAAAGAACGATCTTCCGGTCGAGGATCAGTATGCTGCCGAATCTGCGAAGAGCGACACAACGGTGGCCGCGGCAACGAGACCGAATAGACCTAATTCATTGCCGGTCGGATTGGACAACAATAACAGACTGAATTCCCTGACGATGTTTGCGGAACCGAAAGAGAGACCGGACACCCTCGCTTTCAAGACGGTGGAGACACCGTCCTTTATGAAGCCGTCGATGGATTTGGCCGGTATGCCGATTACCACTCCGACCAGCGGCATACCGTTTAATTTTGACTCTCTAATGGATGGCGGTACCGGTCTCACGCCGGTCTCGACGCCCCTGATACCGTCGTGCTCGACGCAACAGAGGAGCAATCTGTCCGCCGTGGATCTCAGCTCCCCGGATGCGAATCCCCCGAAGCTCGTGAGCTTGTGACGCCACGATGACATGGTGGAGCACGGGTCCAACGAGGAGAACGATCCCGAATGAGAACGGGAGTACCATGACGCGAAGAATTTCTACAATGGGGAGCAGAAGTATTATGCGCGTGCTCTTTACAACGAAAGTTTTAATCGCTCTTAAAAACAATTTCAAAGCGATTTTGCTTATTAACAGCTGGCGCTTTTTCTCCTCAAGCGTATCTCTTTTTCAAAATCTCAACGTACGCTGCACGTAGGAAAGATTAATTGTATTTAGATTTTGATGATCTGCGCGTGCGCGCGAATACATATTTGATTCTCAGTATTTCCCTATTTGTAGATAAATCTTGTCAATTTGAAATTGTAACTTTGTACATATATATCATGAAATAATGTTCTTGTTACACATATAAATCGTAGGAGGAGAGGTATGTTTGAAGAGAAAAAGCGACAGCTGTTTGCGCCTTGAGGGAAATTGTCGCAGATATGAGCAATAATGTCTGCACAGTGATATAAGTATATTTAACGTTTAAAATAACGAATTAGGAATAATATAATAAATGTAAGATTTGTCATTTTGTAAGCGATTCAATGAGACAAGAGGAATTTTATACTATAATTCTATATTGTAAAAATAAAAATTTAAGATAAAACAAGATTAAGCTCAAACTTCTAAGTACATTAAGTACACTAAGTCTTAAGAGCTCTTAGAATTGCCCTTAAGATTAATCAACAACATCAGTTTACATAATTCAAATATTTAATATTATAATATTAAATATAGGCGGATAAATAAAATTGCACGAATGCGAGAATTCCCCAAAATTTTCCAACATTTTCTTTGCGAAATTAAAAAGAAAATCTCGCTTTCGTGCTATCTGCATTGGCATAAATTTTTATACGCGGCTGTCGTTTTTCCAGTCTCACGTGACATTATAACATTTAATCCCTCCATACAATATAATATATATATTTTACGACGTATGACATTTTTGCATGATCTTAAGCAATATTAATATATTTATGCGCGACTACTAGTTATGATGCATGAAAGCCGTAATGATTTTCTGATTGAGTCCGCTAGCAATTTTTCTGCTCCGGCTGATTACCAAGAGCTTTCCGTATCATACTTGGTGGTCGCTATTGAGAATTGTATATGGAGATTGTAACGCACCAATGATAATGTTGCAATATATTTTGATTAGATTGAGTCAATAAAACGAAGTGAAATTGTACTTTCGATAATATTATCTCTTTGTTCGTACTATTCATTTCAGAATCCTATAATTTTTTCGATAGCTTTCTCTTCGTCAATAGGGGTCATTAGTTGATAATGACTAAATTCCAATGAGAACGTCGCATTGCCCGATGTGATGATTCTCAGTGCTGTTGAATATCCCAATAATTCTGATAGCGGTGCGAGAGTTCTAATCACCTACGAAATAAAACGCGAAATTCATAAAATAATAAAATAGTTATAATTTATTACAAATAAGAAAACAATTTATTCACCTTATTATTGCCACGCACATCAATTTGTTGTATTACCGCTCGTCTACGAGTAAGATCAGCATTGATACTTGGTGAATATTCCTCTGGCGCAACGATTTCCAGTTGCATCATGGGCTCTAGTAACATGCTATTTCCTTCTTGGAGTAACTGCATATATGAAACACACGTCATTTAAACACCGTATTAAACATTGAAATTGGTATTTTCTAATAAACGGGCAATAATAATCTCCGTATTTCTGGTAAATATGATGTAATGAATTCGCAATAATCAGGATTGTAAATATCAAATAATGTTATTTTAACTAATTGAATTTATTTATTTAAGATGTATACATACCTACCTTTCGAATGCATTGCAAGGCAGCAGCAGAAATAATAGTATCCGAAGTACCGCGTGCTACCTCCAGCCAGTGAAGCTTGACGCCAACATTAATCACCGGACAACTTAATTTCACACCGTGCAACAATGCGGCGTTCACACCGTTTTTAATCGCACTCATCACCCGCGGATGAATACTGTCGATATTCGAAGCATTTTCTGGAGACCTGTCCAGAAGCAGTTTCGTCTGTCCCTCGTAATTGGGTATCAAGGATATAGTGATAGTAACTTTGTGTGTCGTTTTGCCCACCTTGTGCTCCACAGATAGCGTATCTTTAACGGCATTCTGAACTGTTTCCTTATAAGCGATTTGTAAGGGGCCTAGATCCACGTCGATCTTGTATTCGGTCCTAATTCTTTGCTTAATGATGTCTATGTGCAGCTCTCCCATCCCACCGAGAACGATCTGTTCCGTCTCTGGATCGTTCTTCACGTGCAAGCTAGGATCCTCCCTCTGCAGTTCCTCAAGAGCGGTCTCCAGGGCAGACTGCGCTGAGAGAGAAGGCGGTTCTATAGAACAGAAGAAAACGGGATCGAGCAAGTTAACTCCGGATGCGAAGAAATTGTCCACGTAGTCCAGCCGGTTCGGATTCTCCTTCAGCATAGACTGTTTAGCGCGGTTGGCTACAGATGCGCTCGTCGTCACTAAGTCGCCCGTGATAGTACTCTTTAGCCCACTTACAGCTGCGACATTGCCGTAACTCACTTCGGTCATCTCCTCATAATCGTCGGCGCAAGCGACGTATAGACGAGTACACTGTTCGCTTTGCTCGCGCGTCACATTGTACAGCTTCTGGCCCTTCTTCATATTACCTGAATAGATCCTGAAAAATGTAATTGGTCCCCTCTGCTTATCGTGAACAATCTTGAAGACTCTGGCTGCCAGATTGTTTTCGAAATATCGATACGGATTCAGTTGATCTATATTCGCCGGCGACGGCAGATAGAGAATGACGCTGTCCATTAAAGGCTGTACTCCGATGTTCTTATAGGAACTTCCCAACGTTACAGGCACACCTTTTCTACCTATTGTGACTCTGCGTAAGGAATCGACCAACATTTGTGACTGCACATTATCCAAAGATTCTTGCTCTATAATAATGTCTGCCAGTTTGTCGTCTAAGCCCGACAGCTTATCGGTCAATAGTCGTCGCTTCTCACTGGCAACGTTCCATAGTCTTCCATCGTCGCTTTCAGTTATTTTTGCTTTTATTAAATTCATACCTTGATGTCTTTTATCGAATGTTAACTTTTCCATGGCTATCACATCCACAATACCTTCTAAGATCCCTGCATTGACCACGGGGATCTGTACAGGTAACGTTTCTACGTTTAATTTAGATTCGATAGACCGTAAACTCATATCAAAGTCAGCGTCCGCTCTGTCCATTTTGTTAACATAGATTATCCGGGGGATATTATATCTGTCCGCTTGTCTGGAAACTGTTAGCGTCTGGGCTTCCACGCCGGCAGAACCGTCCAGAACCACAATCGCGCCGTCTAATATCTGCAAAGTCTGCTCGACTTCCATAGTAAAATCTATATGACCAGGTGTGTCTATTAAATTAAAGCGATAGTCTTTCCAATTGAACGTTACAGCAGCTGAGGTGATCGTTATCCCACGTTGACGCTCCTGCTCCATATAATCAGTTACTGTGTTGCCGTGATGAACCTCTCCCATATTTCTGATGAGACCCGAATAGTATAACATCCTCTCAGTTGTGGTAGTTTTTCCTGAAGAAAATGTATAAATAATAAAATATTCCTTATACTTTATACGGTCGGGTTGGATCTTTGTGCCTATAATAAAATAATATTATGTGTGTGTTGCGTGAATTTATATATAATTTCCAGCTTAGCAAACTACGCGTCAAGTAATGTCAGTTTTGAAACGCAGTCTCAAGCTGGAATAGAATCACATAATTAAATTGATAATCGGTGAAAAAATTACTCATATTTTCTCAGAAATTTTCTAAGAATTTCTCATGTTTTAGATTTGTAAAAAATTCTAAAAAAATATGTAAAATTTTTCACTTTCAGAAATAATTGGGTAAAAATTTTCGTAATTAATATTTCGGTATCTATATGTGTTTTTGATAAATTAGTCCGGATTTTCTCATATTTGTTCATATTTCTACAAAAATATGTTGGCAGCAAAAATAAAAAATATTTCATTATTTTGTCAGTTTTTCTGAAAAACGGTCCAATTTGTATAAAAAATCTTAAAAATTCTGGAAAAGTCCTAAAATTTTCATAGAAAATCTGATTAATAACATAAAAAGATTCTGAAACATTTTTCCACTAGGATCTTTAGAACTGCAAAGAATTTGTGAAAAATATCACCACAGCCAGGATTCAAACCTGGACCCCCTTACTATCCGGTAGTATACAAAAATATATTCGTATCAAAACGTATCAATTGGATGAATCAAATATCTACATTTTATTCGTCATAGTCAATACAAGAGTGATACTAACCAGCGTCAATATGTGCCAGTATGCCGATGTTACGTATCCTTGAAATTGCACATTCTTTAATTTTAGATGCCTCTGAGAGAGAGGCATTTTTGTGTATATATTGCGTGCGCAATTTACACCACGATGTCTTTAAGAAATTGTGCTTCAGCATCCTCTTAATATTTGTGAAATCTGGCAGTGTTTTCCAAACAGTCCTGTATTTTTCCACTGTCTGTCCCTACAATTAAAGTATCATTCTTTCATCTTTTTCTTTTCTTACAAATTACTTTATGCTTTACTTTTTGCTCTAATCAGGAAGGATTCTTAATAAATTAAATTAAATAATAAATTAATTATTATAAAATATCTTAACGCTCTCTTGTTAACAAGTATAAAAATCTAAACGTATATTTTTTTTATTAAAAATACATTCCTTTTTTTCGTTAAAAATACATGATTAATTAATTATAAACAATTCCCGTTTTACATTTAAGAACTTGTCAATCTTATGAGCATTTATGTAAGGAAAAAGTGCACGGTGATTCATTATAACCTAAAACCCCTTACTCTTTTATTTAAAAATAAAGGCACATATCATGCCAAATTGAACATAGAATAAATGATGGATTTTTCAGATAATTGACGAGACATCGTGCTCTTTTCGTTTCGCAAAATACTTTTTATTTAACGAATATACAATTACATAAATACACTCGCGGCGAGGTAGTCAGACACTTCCTTCTTGATGAGTTTCGGAACGCACCGCGCATGGCTGTCAAGATCAAGAGTCAAGACCAGTCAAGACCCGCAAGACCGTTTTGAGGTTGAGTTCTGTTCGGTGTAGATCCGCGGTCCGCTCACAAAATCAGCCAAAATCAGCGATCATCTGTTCGCGCTCCGAATTCGGGATTGACAAGAAGCCGTTTTGCCGCTCCAACGTTCGTCAGCGCAGTGCACACCGTGAGCCAATTGTTTCTCGCTCGTTCAGAATTTGGATCGCACGTGAGCGACTGAGCGTACGCCGCCGAGGAACGTGCGGAGAATTGGTTATTGGCCGTGATTGCGATCCGTCAGTCGCACGTGAGTCACCGAGGGAATTTATTAAAAAAAGAAAGAACGCGTGGCAGAGCCCGAGTCGCTTGATTATGTGCGCGAAAATGGCCTTTCAGCATCAGCCGGGTACCGCGATGGAGTGCCTAAGCGTGTGTACCTTTAGAATCTGTCATGTAGTTGTTATCCATGATACACGCCCTTTACTTTACCCGTTTACCGCTAGGAAAATATACCGGGTAGTCTCTTTCATTTGTATCGCAATAGTACGTTTGGAATTTTTATTAATATGATGTTTATACAATGGAGTAATAGTCGGTATTAATATATATTCACGATAGTAATAAATATTCACAGTAGTGAAGGGTTTGTGTCACAATAATAACAGAAATCTATAAATAGAACTCGATCTATGTTGTATTTCCTTGTTGTATATCCTTTGAAAGACTGTTCTTTAAGAGGAACGGATGTAGCACTGCAGAAAAGATTACTGTAAAATTTATAACAAATTCTTTTACATTTGTATTTGTGCGTCATATTGAATTATGTATGTTATGTACATATTTATTGATTTGCTATAGATACCAATTACATTACACAAAGAGACAGAGATCAATGAAAACGGCGAGGAAGTGATGAAATGTGGATTTAAAATCGGTGGTGGCATTGATCAGGATTTTACAAAAAGTCCACAGGGTTATACAGACAACGTAAGATATCGTATTAGGCTTTAAAACATATCATTCTTATACATATAATCTATACAATTTTAAGATAACTTAAAAAATCTCTTTTCCAGGGGATATATGTAACGGAAGTACACGACGGATCGCCAGCGGCAAAAAGTGGTCTTAGAATGCATGACAAAATTCTACAGTGTAACGGCTATGACTTTACGATGGTAACTCACAAGAAGGCGGTCTCTTATATAAGAAAGCATCCAGTATTAAATCTTTTAGTAGCCCGTAAAGGTGTTACTAGTACTTAAAAATATGCCAAAAGAGATTTTTATTGACAGATATTTATTTCATATTATACTTTAACGAGGTTTGCGTATCCGTTGTATTTTTCTGCCAAATATTACAGTAGGTATTAGCAACCTCTATCTATTAATTAATATGTAGAAGTTAGTTCAGAATGTATAAGACGTTAAATCATGGGACTGAAAAAGTTACGATTTCTCTGTTTATTTTAAAGCTGAGACAAACAGATGTTATACTAACTTGATACTATTAGCATCTTTGTAAAGAAGTTTAAAAAGAGAAATGCCAAAGTACAATAATGTTGCATTAAGTTATATCTTTGAATATAATGATATTCTTTCTCCATAAGAATCCTGCCAAGAATTTATATTACATGTATCTTCCTTGATGCATTTCAGTCATCAAATCTAAATATAATCAACAATAATAAGTGAAATTGAACCGATATGAATCTTACAATTAAATAGAGGAGATGCTATCTTTTTGGTTGGATACTTTTTCCAATTTTGCAAACTGCGCTAATTTTCTCGGTTAAAAAACACAGTTTTTTAGTTGGAACAATAAACGTACATATTTAAATCGATAATCGATTTAACTTTTGATGTTAATGAGCATCTTTTAAATCACTGTAAAGAATTTATTGCGAAAAGTCACTCCAGCCAAGGTTCGAACCTGGCTCTTCACCAATTTGACTAATGTCTTTACCAATTCGACTACTGAGGCATGTATAAATAATCGACAAATAATCGGCGCGCAGTTTGCTGAGTTAGAAAAAGTATAGAAAATTCATACAAAAATATTATTTGACTATCAAGATCCAGCCCGACCGAAGATCGTCTCTATTTAATTGTAAATATACTCACTTTATAATTTTAGTCAAAGACATACATAATAGGCACATTATTAATTTTTATACATTCTCTTTGATATACTCTAATTGTAAGTTCAATTGCAGCGAAAGCAGAATTGATATTTGTGAGAAAAGATATTGGGCAATTTCAAAAGTTTTCTTACACAAATATTCAAATTCTGCATGAGTTTTCTTTAAAATATGATATTATTTTAAAATCTTAGCATAATCCACACATAGTTAATTATTTTGATACACTTCTTATATTATTTTTTTAATCATTGTGATACATCAATCTTTTTTAACATGCATATAAATTTCAACATGCCTAAAATTAATCGGAGATTAAAAAATGGAAAAAAACATTCCAAACTATTTGCCTAATATTTACATATGTAATATCGCATTATTGGATATAAATCTATTAATTAGAAACTAAATTTGTAAGTATTTCTACATATATCTTATATTCAACATAGTGTTTATTAACAGATATAAATATAAAATCTCATGTGTGAGAAGATGCAGATATATATTTGTATGAGTTTTTTTATTTTAATTGAAAATGAAAGAGAAAGGTATAATTTATTATAATGTATAATTATGTATACATTTCCAAATATTTCATTTATTCAGAGTTGTATTAGATATGGAATATATCGAAAAAAATTTCAAACAAAGATTTTCTGAATCACAAATAAATATATCTATTTATATATATATAGCCTATTGTATTGCATTTTTAATATTTTTTAACAAATAGTCATATTGCAAAAAGACGTAACATACGTAAATAGAAATACGATTTTTGTACAATTTTTGTACTTCGTCTCTTTGTTTTTATGCAAAGAGCGAATTTTTAATGTATTTGATAACATTTAATATGAAATAATTTTATATTTTATCTCTTCTTAAGATGGATTGAAAAGTATGAGAGTTCCTGCATGACATATGTAAAGATACATAGTTCTGGGAATATATACTACATGTGTATATGTATATCCTAGTCTAGTATACTGTCGCAAAATTTCATACATATGTTACTCTGTATACAATGGATGCATAAACGATGGTTGCGAAGCATATATACTCTTCATAGATCCCGTATGAAATTATAAAAATGTTATAAAAAGCCAAAAAGAAATTGTTAGAACTATTCTGAGTGTTACTTTATTTATCCTAATCTGAGAAGATTCTCCAAGATGTATAACACACACACACTTATTTACTGCTTGTAAATATTAAAATTTGAAAGCAGGTTTTTATACTCAATAATAATCCTTGAATAAATCTGTTTTAACTTTATTGCCTTCAATGTTGTATGTGATGACAATAGAAATAACAATACTACTAGTTACATCGCTACATTACGTGACACTTCAAATCAGTGATATACATAATTTTCCCGTTACTTTGAGACAATATCGTAATTTCTGAATTGCTACACTTCTGTTTCTAGTCACAAAGAAGACGCAAGTTGCATTCTATGGGATAGTAATAAATTCTACACTCCTTTCTATTATTCAAATGATAAATTGCATAAATTACATACGCATTTTGCTTTCTCACGTAATATAATAATCTGCTACACATATATACTAGTTATATAACTATATTTTAAAATAGCTAATTGTATCCTAGTGATGAATGATAAATGTGATATTTTTACCTGACTATTTAACAAATATTGGCCGATCATACAATTTCATTTCGCTATACTATCCTGTAAAAACATGTCTGTTCTGTGTTTATTCTAAAAATCTGCATTTGAAAAATATGTTGTTTCCTCACTTGAACTCCTTACTGTTAATTACAATCAATAATCATCAAGACGAAAATTAAGAAGACAAAAAAATGTTTCTATTCATTGATATAATTATTTGATAAATAGAGTTTGCGTTCTCACAAATTATGTCTTGATGATTAAAGATAATTTCTTATACAAGAGCTTTCTATATGCTTACAATATTCGCCATTGAAAGTATGAGCATTTTTAACGTTGTTTTATATTATGCATTGTAATTGACTATAATTATTTACAATATTTATGTGTTTCAAGTATCCTGCATTTTAGAATTAATTAATCTTTATTAGTTTATATATCATTATACATATATCATTACGTTAATTGTTACTATGAGATAATTTATACTAGCTGTTATATCTAAAATTAACGGACTCTTATAGGCTACCAGAAAATTAACAATAAGAAATATTAAAATATTATCCCATTGCCAAAATATTTATACATTTAGTAAATAAATGTGATAAATTATACTTTCTATATAATAATATATAGTTATATTGTTATATCTCATGTTTCAAATTATTTTTCTTTCACTTTCATTTATGATAAAATTCGTTCTATTTGTACCGAAAATATTTTCCATTAGTTTTCACATTTGTTTTGGCACATAATAAATTATGAAAAAAATATATTACATGTTCTTATTAATTTTTAGGTAGCTCGGCTTAAAACTATAGTTACCACAATGTTTAACTTAATTTAAATAAAATTAATAATATATTAATATAGTTCAAAACTATAATTTTTTTATCGATTTTCTAATTAGAGAACTCTCTTGTGATTTTATAATTATTAATCTTCTTGCATAGTGTTTTGTGGAAGTATGTGTTAGAAATGACCTAAATGTAGTATAATGCGTTCTATCACTCAGCAATGGAATGGAATGGAGTTTCACTATAATATATAAAACTACTATATACTATTATGCTATAAAAGTAATTTGTTTATACATCTTTTTTTAAGATGAAATTTTAGTAAAATGCAAGTTTATGAGGGAAGAACGTTTTCCTTTACCCGTGTTCTTTATGTAAATATATGTATATAAATTAATATTAAATCACAATTTATTTGCACAATATGGATTACCGTCCACTTTGGAGCTGGAAACTATGATGTGCTCTTGCAGTGAGGTCTCTACTGTTTATACTGCAATATGATTTATAAAATGTACATGACATTATTCTGAGTATTAAATTTCATCTAATTTATCTTTATATGAAAAAATAAAGTTTAAATATTAGACAACATTATTATATACTGTATTATTGTTTAACAGCTATATACATATATATAACATGATAACATTGGTTATGTAGTTGTCGAGATGAGTATTTTAGGCTTGAGATTTGGAGCAGCATTTGGATTGTTAATGTGTATAGAAGTTCTCTACCGCGTCAACAAAATTAAAAGATTATACTAAAATATGAATCATATTTTAGCCCCGTTAAACACAAATAAGATTCGTGTTTTCGTAACATATTGCTAAAATATTACGATTAAAATTTCATGTCTCCTGAAATTCGACGTTCATACTCATTGCCTTTCATCTGGATAAAGATGAACTAGCCTCTGACCTTCCACTTATGGCTGACTGCAAACTCATCATTGAACCTCTAAAGAAAGCCAATAAAAATACCATTATAAGATTATTCTACGTAAAATTGAAAGAGATACACTGTGTATATGCGTTATTATATAGATACCTGTAATGTGCAGATGGGAATGTTTCATAAAAGTACATAAGTTGAGCCTTATGAGAACTAATAGATGGAAGAAATTCGGCTTGATCTTCTTGATTTTGCCATTGTAATACATAAGTACCTGTATCCTGCATGATATGAGTCCCCTATAATACAAAAAGAATGAATAATTTTGTTGAAGCAATAACTCTGTAATTGTGTACTATCCAGCATATGTATATGTATATGTGTATGGTAAATAACCACATATAATTATTCACAAAAGTATCTAGACAAATTACGAAAAAATAATATATATTATTTTAACATAAATATATTTATACGCAAATGCTTTAACACAGAAAAAACAATAAATTATAGTTTAAATCACGTTTAGTATAATAGAATTAATCAAATTATACTGAAAATATACTTTTATATTTTTGTGCCTTGTTCAAATACTTGTGACTGAATATGTGTAGATATGTATCCATTGATTTTATCAAATATCAATATATAAATTATGCGAATACATACTTGGATGCTTTCACCATCGTGACAGATTATGCTATGTTCAACTTTAATATAATTATCTTTTAACTCTTTTGCAGCAACAATTTCATGATCACCGCCTATTGCAAGTTCTGGAAGTTCTATAAAATAATCATTGCATATTATAATTTTACTCTAAATTGTAAAAAATGTTACGTTTATTACGTGATAAATCTGTTTCTAATATTAAAGTGTACCTGATATAGCACCGTTTTCACTGTTTCGAGATTTATGAAGCACCGTAAATATGACATTATGCCGCATTACATCGAAATCCCATGTCAGAACAGCACCCGGATCGTCGGATTCTATGAGCACATGATGAGTTTGACCACGGCTCAAGCTGATGGAGTGATATAGACTGTGCTCGTGTTCACCAGAGGTACCCTCCAAATCCACTCTGTATAAGTTTTTCGGTACTACCCCACCTTCCATTACGTATGTCTGATATTTATGATAAAAATAAAAGTTTTCGATATATTTAATTATACTCTTATTTAGGTTGCTTATATAATCTTAAAAATATTTAAATAAGATTTTACGAGAATTAATAGCTAATCAAATTTCAGATGATTTAATGGATTTTATGAATTGTTCAAAGCCTAAGTATGTAATTTAATACATCATTTACGATAGGTGTTTTTAAGCTTAATTTGTGTAAAATACTCTGAAATTTAACTAGCGAGAGCACGCAAAATTACTTCACTTTTTGTGCGCGCGGTGTTAATCTATATTTTTGAATTAGTGCTTAAACTTGTGTGCATTACATAAGTACATGATCTTGATTGTATCAAAACTATATTCATATTTGACAATACACATAAATAATGTTTCAACGTAGACTATCGATAAAATTCCTGTATTTTGTAAATAAATAAAAAATTATAACAGATGATTTTGTATAAAATGGTTTTGCCTCAGATATGGACGATATATCACAGAGATAAGGACATATGAACACGACACACAGACAATGCCTATGTATCTAGCAACTGCTGATGTTACACGTGACAATTTTCTGACCAATTTTCTTTGGTATTTCTAATATATATGTATGATACACAATGTGTGCATTTTTAATAACTATAAAAACGTCACATCTTTTTCACTAAAGCCAGTTAGCTGCAGAAAAAAACTTTTACAACATATTTAACATAAATTTTGTATCGTTTTCTTACGCTGTTCGCAGTTGCGTCGAAAATGTAAAATCTTCGAGGTACCATATTATAGACCACGCATATATTCATTTCCTAGTATTCAACGTGTACAAAAAATATATTACTCCAATGTAAATAAAAAAATAACTGCTCTTAAAAAAAAGTCATAAAATATTCAATTATCAAAAAGTAGAAACGCATAAAAGAAACACTTTGGCATTCATAATAGTTATATTATATTCTTTCTAAGAAAAATGGATAAAATAAATAATTAATAATATATAACGTAAAAAATACATTATATAGAACCTGTTAAGTGTGTTCTTACATAATATACTGATTTTTATACTGACATAAAGATGTCATAAATATACAATTGTGTATTAAATATTCATATTAATAAGTGTGATATTTGCAATATTTAATTATTATTAATATTATATTATATCTTACCTCTGAGGAACCACCAAGGAAATCAGGAATGAATTCTTGATTAATGTATTCGCTAAGACCTCCGGGTCCTCGTTCTTGGTAGTCTGTACCACAATAAAAAATAAACTTCTTCCTAGTATTTTCGTCTGCAATTTTAATACATGACACGATTAGAAAAGTGTTATTTTATATAATTTATTAAATTAATTGTTAAAATCCTTACTAATAAAAGTGCTGATAAGTGTCCACAAAATAGGGAAACATCTGGGGGCACGCATGATTAGAACTCTTCCCATTGTTTCTGGATAATTTGCTTCAACTATTTCTATTATTCGCAATAATGCCTGGAGTAAATTAAGTAAATATGAATTATTAGATCTCGTGATATAACAATTTATATCACTATATCGAGAAATTAATTATAAGTAATTTATTTCACTTAAGGTAATTATACTTTTATTCCAGGTCTCCATAGATGCCGCATATTTAAACCTTCTAAATCTATCAATAATGTCCATTGGGAGACCGGGTGATCCCAAACATTAGTAGCTTCTTCCATCAAGTGCAGACCTTCTTCACAGATATGTAAAGCCTATAAAAAAGTAAAATGTTAAATCATATCGAAAACTTTTCAATTTTAAAATATTTTAAAATAAGCCTAACTTACTAGTAATAACAATTCATCTTCACCAATCGATTTAAGTAGACCTTTAACATCCATCTGACCCAATCTCAAGATATATAAAGGTCGTCCGTCTACATCAAGGAATATATAAATAGAATATGATATTACGTCAGATATTTCTTTGTCACATATGCTGACTCATTATTTTTCATAGCATAACTTAAGATAGCGTGACATTTGCAGCAAGTTTATTACTGGCTGATTACCTTTATCAAAATGATGCCAGCCGCCAGGGAAGTATTCTTTAATTACTTGTGGCATTTCGTACTCGTCAAGAAGTTTATCGATCTGATGCTTCTTCCTCCAATGTAAAGATTGTGTTAACATTTCTCTAGCCTTTTCAACCGAGAATTCCGTAGCCCTCAGAAACCGTAGGAGTGTTGCATAACCCGGTACAGAACTACCTCTCAATTCTTCAATACTATGTCTAAGCTGTACTAATTTGCTTTCCTGCATCATATCGAGTTTTCCTAAGTATCTCTCTATGTAATCCGATGACAGCTGCATCTCTGCAATTAAAGGAAACAAAAATAAAGCAAGATACTTGTTAAATAACGCTCTACTATGTTTATCAAAATAATATATATATATACATATGTAAGAAGAATAATATACCTCTGTTACTGGGTAGTTTGTTGTCGGTATTACATAATTCTTTCTCACTATTTTCGTCCACATTTTTCCTACATAAAAAAAGTAACCATTGCAGACCGAAAACATTGCTCAATATAAATTGTTAGTATGAATTTAGGTGAAATGTGTTAAATGTTTATTGCTGGAAATTAAAATTGTAAGATGTTACAATTAAGATTTCAAATATTATTTTACAGAAACAATCACTTGTATACGCGTGTGTGTATATATGTGCTCTTGATGTCTGAAGTGCTCGTCCATCATGATGTTCCCTTACAAGCAACGTGAAATTTATGCAATTAAAACGTACAAAGACTCTAACGTATTATAGATAATTTAGTTTAATGCACTATACTTACTTTTCTTCTTCAGAAGATCTTTCCTGTGGATCTTCCCAAGAAGCAACATAGGTAATACCATCTTCTTTCAATTGGTTTATGAAATATTCGATAATTTCCTTACCCTGTAATTAAACATGATGTGATTACGTTTTATAAAATAAAAAAACATTGTTAAATGTACATATTAGTTTATTACAACCATCATATTTGTTGTTCTAACTATTATTGATTGTAATAAAATAATATGTACCTTTAACAATATTTTTTTATTCTATAAAAACGTAATCACATCATGTTTAATTACAGGGTAAAGAAATCATAGATTGTTATTACCTTAGCAATATTTTGTGCATATTGCTTCATTGCTAACTTTTCCATTGAGTTTTCAAAACCGAAAAAATTTTTAATATCTAAACTTGCTGTTTGTTCGAAGCAAGTCCATTCTGGATTTTCAGGATGAATCTAAATGTACGAGTAATAGTATTAAAGACTGTATAATTATTATATATATAAAATTAGAAAATATTCTAGATATGATACTCCTAACATAAAGTAAAAATTTATAAGGATATATACATATATTTTTTAAATTTTTCATTACATATATCACACATGTCTTGTATAATAAATATTTATATATAATATATATACTTACAAAATATTTACATTTTTCAATAACAGTTACTCTAGTGGCAAAGCTTTCGTTGTATGCTTCTATTTCTAAAACACTATTGCGCCTATTTAAAACATTCCTTTGAATAAAATATACAAAATCCACACCAATTATCTGAAATAAATTACTAATTAATGAATACAGGATTTATACTAATATAGAAAGTTGTTAGTAATTATCTAAGAAAGATTTTTTGCAGCTACATTATTTCCTAAAAAAAAACTGTAAAATCTAATATTGAAAATACAGAAGTCTCAGATCTAGCATGACACTTATCAATGGCAGACATTTGCAGTAAGAGAATAAGTTCAAAATAAATAGATAAATATAAAAAAACTTGAATTTTTTACACATATATATGTAGACAAACCTTTTTCAAGATATAAGGTGCCTCAACATTTAATTTACACCGCCTCTCTGTGGTTCTAACAGCTCCATCCTCGCTCTCTTCATCCAACATAACTTCACATCCGACAAAAACGGGTATCTGTGGACACGTTGGAAACCTACGCTCGTATGCCTGTAAGAGAATGAGACTTCAAATACCTCTTTGTTTGCTCAGTGCATCGTGTCGCAATACTCATAAGTGTTTACTGCTCCATATAGCTCAAGGAATACTTCTCGGGAGCAAAAAGATCAAGGACAGGAAATTTGCATACTGGTTGAAAAAAAAAAAAAACATTTAAAAGGCTTGAGAAAAAAAAAAAAAAAGGACATTTAAAAGATAGCTGCTTGTTTTCGTATAGTTCAATACAAGTGTTCATAATGAGGAATGGTTTATTGGATTTTCTGGGATATGGCATATGTGCCGCGAAGGACATAGAAGCACGAAATGCAATAAATATTTTATGACGGCCAAGTTTGAAGGCTGCATAGTATTAAACATACCATCATGACAAGAGCGAATGGATGCTTGTAAACTCGCACGGGCGACTGGTATTGTTGAACCATGATTGATGGTTCCCTTCACGTGTTTACGTGTCAAATCTCACACTCGATCACGCAACGAGACCTGATAATTCGATCACAGTATATACAGTATAGTCATTACAGATAATCAATTGGCAGACGGAAGCACGGCGCTCTCTCCAATTAGGGTAAAGAAAGCACTGTCACTGACTGTCACTACTCCAGCGAGAACTAGATGGAACACAAGCACGTAAACCCGCTGCGCTTTGCGACTGTGATTTTCAGTGCCATCTTGAATCCAATACCGCAACTTCAACTTCCAATACTGTGAACAGAGAGAAACCTGAGAGCGGCCATCCCTTTGTTCTTGCGGTGCGGTGGATGCATTGAACTATATACCATACTGGAACGCGCACGGCCATACCCCCTCCACTGTTACCGCGGCCACTAAGAGATAGTTGAAATGCGACGAAGCTGTCTCTTTCTCTGTGAACTACCATAACTGAAAACATCGTCCTGCAACGAACGACCGCCGCGACCGGTACGCACATCACACATGTACGCACCGGTATGATTCTACTGTCGCAATTGTCGCAAAATCTTCAATGTTCTTTACAAATATAAAACATTGTTTAGTCTATACGCCAGGTCGAAATAACCTCTTTACAGATAAATGGTTTTAGAACGGGTAGTACGTCAGTTCACGTGGTCGACACAGTTAGTTAGACAAGAACAACATCGTCGCATTTCAACTATCCCACTCCCACAATCTTGGCCGCCAATGAACAGAGACGTGCGCGTTCCAGTATGGTATATAGTTCAATGGGTGGATGCATTTTCCGACGCGCCGCCTGAAGAAGTTGATGTAAACTACGCTCGTCACGGTCGGTAGCGGTACATGGGTGCGTGTCCGTACTGTCCGTACTATGGTTGGTGTCCAAACTACTGAAAATCGATAAGGTTAATGAGTCAGACAAGGACCGACAACAATCGCTCCGTCCTTGTCTCACGTATCACGTTACGGTAGGCGAGCTAGCAGCGGCGAAGCCGAAATTTCCTTTTATCCGTCTC